>JBBPLF010000008.1:53206-162585 GCA_038089615.1 Aureoboletus auriporus
TTGGAAATGTCTGGGCACTCGCGGTTCTCCCTGGAGAAGAGGAGGTGGTGAGGGGTGGCGGCGGCGGCATTGCTGGGGGAGAAGTGGTAGCGGTAGCGGGGGGGTCTGAGGAAGAGGAGGAGGGGGGGAAAACACGCGGGGCAGAAGAGGGTGCGGATTCAGCCGGAAATGGTGGCCGAGAGGGTGGAGGTTGTGGATGGCGTGGAAAATGGAGCGGCTGTCCATCCTCTGGGGATGTGTCTCTCCGTGGGATGTCAAGAACCGGGAGAATGCTCCGACGCCGCAAAGATGGGACACCGGCCAACCTGTCTACTTCCCCATTCGATGCTGTCGTGGGAGGCAACGACGACACAGGCGATTGAGTGTCGGTTCCCAGTAACAGATGCGACAAGCTCGATGGCCGCGTAGATCCTGGCGTGCGTGGCTCCTGTGGCTCTGAGTTGAGCAGGACGGCTAGATCGGTCGCCCGGCGAGCAACAGTTGGGCTGTTCGTTGCTCGCGCAGAGGACGGGCGTGACGACGAGGGAGAAGGGATATCAAAAGAATGTCTTTCATGCCTGTCCAATTCAGCGTCGTGGGCATGCGGTGGGAGGGATTTTGGCTGTGACACCGGGGAGTTCAGGGCTGCGTCTCGAACTGGATCAAAGGCTGGCATGATATCGATTTTTGGGACACAAATATATTCCTGTGATCAGTAAGTCATCAGCCAGAAGTGTGCCGATGAGATTGTGTTTTCGTCGTCGTCGTCGCAAGCGTCGAACCCAACGCTGAGCAGGAATCTACATACTCCAGGGTATATTATGTAATCAATATGAACACCCTGCACATCCCGAGTAGTACTTCGACTTCAGACCTAGGGATAATATATCTACCTTCCCACTGGCATCGCGCTTCCCGAGCCACCCAGAGATGTCCCTCGTCGAACGCTAAATACAGTTGAAGTACAGTTCACCCACATCGACCTTAGAAACACACCTTGATCCAAGTGGCGGATGCTCGCAGTGAGTCGAGCGTCTGTGCAAGCACGAGACTATATCGTGAAGTGTCTTTATGCTGTGTATCTTCATTCAGTACTAGTAAAGGAAGCCCAGAGGTGCGACGAACACACCTCGAAGAACTTGTTAATTGTTTCAATATCGCCTTCGGTGCTTGCATCATGACGCGAGCAGAGTCCAAATGCTGATTGGCGCACCGAGATAACATATCTGAAAGCATAATTTCCTTTGTATTGCTCCTCCAGCTGTGCGAGGCAAGTCGGTGATATTCCAAGCCAGGAAAATATACAGACGCACAGTGTCAAAGTTATCCATTAAAAATCGTGCACATCTTCGCCTTATGCTATGGTTCCTCTGTTGAGCCCAGAAAAAGTATATGATATCCTGATTCCTAGCTTTGTTGAGGATGAAGTGTTCGGTGTCTCCGTTACACGACTCGTCTTGACTCGCACACATCGCAAACCTGCATAAGATTTAAAAATAAAATATCGGCTAATGACCATTCAGAGAACGCACATCACAGAGGTGCCGATCGAGGGTGGCGTAGCTGGGTCTTCGTAAAGACTTTTCACGAAATTATATTCATCTGGGCCCCCGTATTTCACAGCCTAGCAAAGTTAAGTGCCCCTCACATTTCCGAACAGTTGACACACGTTTATAGCAACCGTTTCGAACAAGTCCATAGGGATTTTGGATTCATCCTTAGTGGACATGAAGTCCTTGAATATTGCCTTGAGTGTGTCGATGACACTTCCCTCGATGTCAATTCACGCGCTCGCGGCACAAATCATGGATCACATACGCTTCATCCCCAGCTGAAGCTGCCTGTTCTATGGCCTTGGTTCGGAGCTGCGAAAGCTCTATGGACTCAGATGGCGGATACACATAACCAAGTTTGTCCACGATCGGTTTGAAGAGATGCTGCATATAGGATATATCAATTGGAGGATGGCGACAGGATGCTAGAATCACCATACTCGCCTTTCTGAACTCGTTTAGACCACTGACTACCTCCATGTTTTCCCACCACGTCGACAGTAAGAGTGCCAAGTTGCTTGCGACACTGTCCCAAACCAAGACTGCTCGTTTCACCAACCGAATCAGTGAAATAGCACGCTCCGAAAACCGAATCACTTGCACTCAGTCTCATCCCTAAATATATCGATCACAGTGAGTGCGCTACTAACTGAAGCATGTCCAGACTTGGCAAGTGCCATGGCGTCGTGAACTAATCCTATGCGATCATTGAGGGAGAAGATAGCATCCCCTTGGGCTGCTTCGTGCGCGATGCGAGTGAGTCGTTCTTCAGGGTAAAAGACCCTATCTAGTTACCCATTAAAAACATGGTCGATGAAAATAGTATCTGACATACAAACGCCATACGTCCCGGCATTCAACTTGTATGGTTTGGTCGTGTCGATTGGTAGGATAGTCTCACGGGCAGTAAGGACTGCAGTAGTGTTGATTGATGGTCTCCCATTGTCATCTACAGTCAAAACAGCGAGAGGGATAGTCCTATGGGGAATCGGGATCAGAACGATGCTTTGAAATGTGCAGACGAACTGCAGGACACACCAAGTGGTCTGATTGTCCTTTTCGTCGACAGGGCCTGTTTCAAGGTAGCGATCTTGACGTATTTTAATCCCTTCTTTCGTTTCAACGACAGTCACCACTGGAAATCCAACCTATAAACCTCTAGATGAGTAGCGAATGGAGACAAACAGTTTGTTAACATATTTACCTTCATAACCCAATTGTCTATCAATTTCGGGACGTCAATGGTCACCTGTTCAGATGTGGCTTTGCTAATCCCATTCCAGAGATCTTGGGTGGTTGTGTTACCATAGAGGTGGTCCTTCAGGTAGATCGAAACACCTTTGAGGAAAGTATCCTGTCCGACAAAATTGCACAGCATGCGAAGTACTAAATATATGGTGTTTAGTCGTCGCACAAGCATGTCTATAATGATCATACCAGAGGCTGCTTTATCGTATGACAGTGCGTCAAATATCTATGAATCGTTGGCCATCCTCCTGGTAGCCCATTCACGACCAAAGGCTCACTTGATTAATTTGGTTAGCGTCAGGACACTCAACCTCGATCGGGTGAGAAGACAGCTTTCCATCAAGGCCAAGGGCGGAATTCAGGCGCTCGGTGATGAACTTAGAATCGGCTTTCCACTCGGGATGAAGACTAAACATACGTCAATGAAAACTACCTGTAGTTGAAGTTATCTTACTGGTCTGGATTGTAAACGTCAGCAAAGTACGAGGCAATGGAAACCAGACATACCGATCATGACAACCTCACCCATCTTGATCCTGTGAAGATATTATCTCTCAAAGTATGAAAATGAATACCTACCAGAGTGGCAAATCCTTCATTCAAATACAGGTAGTCCCACCATTCCATGGTGGCAATATCTCCAAACCTAGGGGAGAGTTCAACACCATATAACATCAGTGCAAACAGATTTACTAACCACATATGGGCCACTTCGTGAGTTTGGAAGAAAGTGATACGTTGTTTCGTCGCTATATCGGGGCGATCTGAATTCATAAGATATCCGCTCGTACGTCCTGTGATCAGCCCCTGGAAACCCAGTAAAAGTCAGCCTCGATAACGGCCGGTTTGACGTAGTTACCCAGTTCTCCATAGCACCGGTATGGAAGTCGTGTACCTTTAGAGTCAATCTAACCCATTGGTCACGGAAAACACAATTCAATCTTACCACCAAGGTATCTAGCTTTGGAAGAGGATACTCGATATCGAAAATGTGTTCATAAATAGGAAGCACTTGGGTTTTGACGTCCAATGCATACTGTGCCTGAGAGATGATATCCGAAGTCGCTGACAAAAGTTGACAAATTGATATTATCCGTGGTAGCGAAAACACTTGCCATATATACGGAGTGGTCGAGTTTTGCCCGTGAGCGGACTCTTATACGAGCTCTCTAGATAACTAAAACACCCATTTGCATAGGCTACAAGGTAGGTCGACATCTAGTACATCGGATTTAAGCGTTCAGCAAATATATATACGTCCAGCCTAAGTAATCTCACCAGGGGTGTAGTATTGAACTTGGTGATCTTCCATTCATTTTTACTCCCTTCTTCAGTACCGAGGCTAAATATCTTCTCAAGAGCTACACCGCCGTCGTCGTCTGGTCCAGTTCCAGGATTGTGGACCTCTTCTGACATCACAGACATGTTGCTCAGATTGGTGGTATCCATGCGAGATATCATCGTGATCGTAAATCTGGCCTTGAGCAAGGGTTCATCCCAGCAAGGGAACGCTCGCCGAGCAGCAGTAGGCTGGTAGGTTGGGTGCATTCAGATTGAATACAATGACAATGAATTGATATACCTCAAATTTCGTAAGACTATACACATTCTTTTCGCCAGCATCTCCTGAAGTGGACTTGTAGTACCCCATCAGTTCTCCAGTCAGTTCTCCTGAGAAGGCCATAGTTAAGGTAGCGATGGAGTTGGCAGGTAGTGCTGTAGGGAAATCCAAGGTGCCCCGCTCTGCCTTAGCATCAAACGACCGAGATACGTCGACCAGCAGCATCTTAAGATCATGAGAGTGCAACGATATGTCGGACAATTCTAGGTTTGCTACATTGAATGTAAGTGCAGAGGTCTTCTCCTTGACTTCCAGTCTTCAATATCCCAATGTGAGCACAGCAAGTTAGGAGAAGGGAGAGTACACTCGCCTGATCTTGGCAAGGCCTTCAAAGATTTCTTTCTGAAGGTCCGTCTTTATGGTAAGATCATAATGAGTAGGTTGGACATTCGTCGGTAAACGAAAATCATTGCTCGGCATAATAGAAGAGCAAGTTAACTTTCCTGGAAGCCAGACTCACAGTGAGGTGGGTGTGAGATATAGCTGCCGTTGGTAAGGCACAGGTCGACCTGTGTACATGACCTAGTGCAGTGCGCAGCATCATGTGGGTTCCAAGTTTAATGGCACCGTGAGGTGCTTTCTCAACATTCTGGACATCGTGTGATTACTTGAACAGTCTTGCATACTAGCTCTGTCAAGCGCGTTCCAAAAGGGATCTCTCGCAGTAACTGGTACTTCAGGACTATGTCTGCATAATGCCATGACCAGGGAAGCCGGATCCACTGAGTCCTATAATACACGCGACATTGAGGCATGTACGGTAGTAGGCAAGGGACGTACACGTTTGACGAATTCTGCGAACTCCGGGTGCCGGTGTCAACCCTACATACACAAACTTGAATCCCATGCGTTCTCGGAGATGTATCGTGTCTCGTGGAGTCGTAGGTTCTATTGTTGACCGATTATTCGCACGACGGTAAAGAGAAACCGGTTTCAGGCTAGGGGACAGCCTGAGAGCAACTATAGAGGGTCAGATACATTGTTTTGATGAACCGTAGTGTAACAAGTGAGGTTGCAGCTCTTCGCACGAGCGACTTAATAGTAGTGAGTCACATCCACGACCACCGTGATTTCAGGTGGTGGCGGCCCGGGCCCCGGGTGCCAAGATTCAATGGACAATTACACGAAGACTTGGATTCCCTTAGACTCAGGCTCTCCGACCCAGTGGAACAAGGACAAAAAAATTCTCATTGAGTGATCTGACCTGGGTATACCACAGACGACGAGAAACTGCGGAATCTATCACGAATGTACTTGCATTCCCAAGAATCGTTCATTCTTGCATGACTACCCATTTGTCTCTCTCGCTCTCGGCGATATCCCCAATCGCAATCCTCAGACCAGCGAAACAAGCATCCACCATACCCAACCCGCCCGCGATGCCCATCACCAAGCTGGCCGCGTAGTAGAAATTGGCGTTTCCTCTGCCTTCGGTCACCCAGAGGGCGTGGAAGAGGGGTAAGAGTAGTGCCGCGTGCATATGGACGAGCGTCGTGACAATCGGATGACGGAGGTCTATGTGCGTGATTCGCGTACACCCAATTATCAACAAACAGCCAACCAGAATTCGTCCCCCGTTTCCAACAAGAACAGGGAGACTTACATGGGTATACTTCTGGGAACAGCACAAACATGCTTAGGAAGAGTCCGGGGTCGGCAAGGGTAAGGTATGCTTTGAAGGTCCCGAGAATACCGACGACCAGGAACGATGCGTACAAAGGGTCATGTCTAAAAGGGTGGTATGGATACGAGACCGACATGATGAAGAAACGACCTACTGGAATTTGATGCATATTGGTAATACGTATATCGCGAGGTGGACCTTGGAAGAGCAACACGTCCGAATTAATTAAATAACCAAGCAATTTTAAGCATCACGTGGGGAACGTACAGAGAAAACCATAAGGAAGAATGGTCTGAAATGGTCAAACATCTCTGTGAAGAAATACCACCACAATCCCGGATTGGGCCTCAAATCGGGGAGGGTTAAACTATCATATTCAAAATAGTTCCCAACGTGTCTGATCCTGATCCTGAATAGACGCACCTAGCTCCCCAAGTTTCACGCACCCATCCCCACTTTCCATCAACCACGACGGAGGCAGCGCCAAAAAGGACGAGCCAATACGTGGCGAATTGACCCACATACTTTCCAGCAGTTCGGAAATCGCCCCTGAACTCTTGTGGAGAAGCAAGCTGAGATACCGGAGAAGTGACAAGCAACATTAGGACAGGAACGATCAGAAGCAAGGTGGAAATGGAGAGATGAGTCGAGAATGCGAGAGCTAAGAGGGTTGCTGATGTTTTCCCTACAGAATATAACGGGATGAGATAGTATTTTTTGAAAACAGATTTGAATTGACCTTCGGCGGCGAACATGAGAGTTAAAAGTACTGCTGCATTTTCAAATGTAGAGCTTGACAATGCTAGAGATGTGAGAAACAGGTAGGGGTTCAGGAGAAACACTGCGACAACCAAGCTATCGCGACCACCTAGGCTCTTGCCGACGTGCTGCCGTGCGCGCCATATTCGGAGTAGTGCCCAGGCCCCCACTATATCACCCAATGCCCAAACTATCGGTAGGGGTGGAAAGACGGTAGCAAAGAAAGAAAGAAATAGTGGGGACTAGATTGAAGGAACTCGCTGAGCATTCTAAACGAGAAAAATGAGATTCTCACATGGCGGAAAATGCCTCCAACATATGGATCGATATCGTGATTATAAAGCCATAGACCTTCTTTCACTATGTAACACAATGTACAGGAGGCGGTCGTTAATGATGGCCCGTCTGAAATGTAGAAACCTACTGACACCGGGAATACGAAGTCAACGGAGAAGATAATTGATGGTCATGTTGGAGGCCACTTATTGAAGGCAACGGAACGAAGGCCACCGAAAGTCGGATCAACGCAAGTACTGGAAAGAACGACGAGGAGTACATTAGTTGAACCGTATTAACCAGCCGGCGGCCGCCGTGGGAGCGTTGAACCATGACGTCACAGCCACACAAGATGGTATGATCATAAAAAATCAACATGAATAGTACATTCCAAGCATTTCAACTTTTTTTTTCGCAGGGAATAATATCTATAGCCTTCCATGACGCTTCCCGAGCCACTCGGAAACGTCCCTCGTCGAACGCTAAATGCACAATTCAATTTCGGTTCAACCACACACGCTGGAAACCCACCTTGATCCAAGCAACGGAACCTCGTAGTGAGTCGAGTGTCTGCGCAAGCGCGAGGTTGTATCGTGAAGTGTCTTTATGCTGCATCTTTGTTTAGCACTGGGGGTGCGAGAGACGCGACAAACACACCTCAAAAAACTTGCTAATCCTTTCAATATCGCCCTCGGTGCTCAGGTTGCCGAGCGCGGCCTGCCAGTACATGCATCATGACGGGAGGATAACTATATGTATACTCAAATTGACGCACCGAGATAACCTTTCTGAAAGAATAGTTTCCTCTGTATCGCCCCTCGAGCTATGACAGCAAACTCGGCTACATGCCCAGACAAAAAGATGTACGGACGCACAGTGTCAAAGTTATCCATTAAAAATTTGGCAGACCTTCGTCTCGTGCCATGGTTCATCTGCTGACCACTAAAAAAGTAGAGGATGTCCTGATCCCTGGCTTTGTTGAGGATGAAATGTTCAGTGTCTCGGTTGCACGATTCGTCTTTACTTGCACACATCGCAAACCTATTCAAGATTGATGAAACAACGGATACCGATCAGCTAGCAACGCACATCGCAGATATACCTGTTGAGGGTAGAGTAGTCGGGTCTTCGCAAAGACATTTCACGAAATTATATTCTTCCGGGCCCCCGAATTTCACAGCCTGGCAAAGTTTAGTTCAGCAAATATAATTCCGAACAGTCGACACACGTTTATAGCAGCCGTTTCGAACAAGTCCACGGGAATTTTTGATTCATCTTTGGTTGTCATGTAGTGCTTGAACATTGCCCCGAGCGTGTCGATGACACTTCTCCAGACGTTAATTCACGTGTCGCAAGCCAGATCAACGAATCACATACTCTTGATCCCCAGCTGCAGCTGCCTGTGCTATGGCCTTTGTTCGGAGCTGTGAGATATCCACGGACTCGGAAGGTATATACACATAGCCAAATCTATCCACGATCGGTCTGAAGAGATACTATGTGAACTGTCAATTGGATGATAATAAGATGATGCTGGAATCACGATACCGGCCTTCCTGAATTCGTTTAAACCACTAACTACTTCCGTGTTTTCCCACCATGTTGACACTAAGAGTGCCAAGTTCTGTGCGACACTGTCCCAAACCAAGACTGTTTATTTCACCAACCGAGTGAGAATAATAATATGCGCCAAAAACAGATTACTTGCACTCGGTCTCATCCCTGAATATATCCACCACTGAAAGTGCACTACTAACCGAAGTATGTCCAGACTTGGCAAGTGCCATGGCGTCATGAACTAGCCCAATGCGATCGTTGAGGGAGAAGATAGCATCCCCTTGGGCTGCTTCCTGCGCGATGCGAGAGAGCCGTTCTTCAGGGTAAAACACTCTATCTGGCTACCCATTAGAAATACGGTGGAAGAAAATTCCATTTAATACACACAAACGCCATATGTCCCGGCATTCAGCTTGTACGGCTTGCTCGTGTCAATTGGTAGGATAGCCTCACGGGCAGTAAGGACTGCAGTAGTGTCGATCGATGGTTTCCCTGTGTCGTCTACAGTCAACACAGCGAGAGGGATATTCCTATGGAGATCAGTAAACAGCGCATCGAAAAATCAAGACACAACAGGAGACACACCAAGTAGTTTCATTATCCTTTTCTTCGGCAGGACCAGTTTCAAGGTAGCGATCTTGACGTACTTTGATACCATCCTTCAATTCGACGACAGTGACCACCGGGAATCCAACCTATAAATCTCTAGATGAGTAGTGAATGGAGATGAACAATTTGTTGACATATGCCTTCATAACCCAATTCTCCATCATCTTCGAGACGTCAATGGTCACCTGTTCAGATGTGGCTTTGCTAGTGCCATCCCAGAGATCTTGGGTGGTTGTATTGCCATAGAGGTGGTCCTTGAGGTAAATTGAAACACCTTTGAGGAAAATATCCTGTCCGACGAAACTGCACAGCATGCGAAGAACTGAGTATACGGAGGTCGAATCAGCGCATCAGCCTGAGGCAAATGTACAAAGACCTTACCGGAGGCTGCTTTGTCATATGATAGTGCATCAAATATCTATACCATTCTGTTGTTTCTGCTAGTAACTCATGCACGATTAAATGCTCACTTGATTGGCTTGATTAGCATCGGGACATTCAACCTCGATCGGGTGGGAAGACAGCTTGGCATCAAGATCGAGAGAACCATTCAGGCGTTCGGTAATGAACTTGGAGTCGACTTTCCACTCAGGATAGAGACTAAACCTGGCTCAACGAAAACTACCTCTAGTTGAAGTGATCTTACTGGTCTGGATCGTGGACGTCAACAAAGTACGAATCGATGGGAACAAGACACCGACATACTGATGACGATGTCCTTGCCGATCTTGATACCATGAGGATGATCTCCCTCAAAACATGAAAATGAATACCGACCAGATTGGCGAATCCTTCATTCAAATACAAGTAGTCCCACCATTCCATTGTGGCAATATCTCCAAACCTGGAGCGAAGTCGAATACCGTATAACACCAGTGCAAATATTTACTAACCACATATGGGCCACTTCGTGAGATATGACAGAGGCAATACGTTGTTTAATCGCGACACTGGGACGATCCGGATTCATAAGAAATGTGCTCGCACGTCCCGTGATTAGCCCCTTCAAATTCAGTGAATAGGATTGACAACGATTTCTTTGACGCAATTACCCAATTCTCCATAGCGCCCGAAACAAAGTCATGTACCTTAAGAGCATTCAACTTATGGTGCGGCGGAAAATAATGAGAGTCTTACCACCAAGGTATCTAGTTTCGGAAGTGGATACTCGATGTCGAAAATTCGTTCATAGATTGGAAGCACCTTAGCTTTGACATCGAGAACGTACTGGGCACGAGAGATAACATCCGAAGTCCCTGACAAAAGTTGACACGACATCACCCACGGGGGCGGGAATACTTGCCATATATGCGGAGTGGTCGACTTTTCCCTGTTAGAGGACTCGTATAAGAGCTCTCTAGATAACCAAAATGACCATTGGCATAGGCTACAAGGTAGGTCGACATCTAGCGCGATGAATTTGAGTAAGCATATGAAGATTCATACGTATGTGTCTATGTGGTCTCACCAAGGGCGTCGTATTGAATTTGGTGATCTTCCATTCATCTTTACGTTCGTCAGTACCGAGGGTAGCAAATATCTTTTCCAGAGCTGCGTCGTCGTCGTCTACCCCATGCCTGTAGACTCCCTCAGAAATCACAGACATGTTGCTCAGATTGGTGGTATCCATGCGCGATATCATCGTGATTGAAAAACTGGCCTTGAGTAGAGGTTCATCCCAACAAGGGAACGCTCGCCGAGCAGCAGTAGGCTGGTACGTTGGATGCAGTTAGATCGAATACAGCGTTAATGGATCAATCTACCTCAAACTTTGTTAGACCGTACACATTCTTTTCGCCGGCATCCCCTGGAGTGGACTTGTAGTACCCCATCAATTCACCAGTCAGTTTTCCTGAGAAGGCCATGGTAAGGGTAGCGATGGAATTGGAGGGTAGTTCCGTAGGGAAATCCAGAGTTCCTCGCTCTGCCTTGGAATCAAACGACCGAGATATGTTGATCACTTT
The DNA here is from genome assembly GCA_038089615.1 of Aureoboletus auriporus. Lineage (NCBI taxonomy): Eukaryota > Fungi > Basidiomycota > Agaricomycetes > Boletales > Boletaceae > Aureoboletus > Aureoboletus auriporus. The sequence continues at coordinate 64,397 of JBBPLF010000008.1, forward strand.
CATCTCGAGATCATGAGAGTACAACGATATGTTGAACAACTCCAGGCCTGCTACATTGAATGTCAGAGTAGAAGTCTTTTCCTTGATTCTCAATCTTGTATCTCAATCTGAACATAACACGTTGAAAGAAGAGAGAGTACACTCGCCTGATCTTGACAAGACCTTCAAAGGTTTCTTTCTCAAGGTCTGTCTTTATGGTAAGATCATAATGAGTAGGTTGAACATTCGTTGGTAAACGAAAATCATTGCTGTCAATGGGCATACTTAGTGGATCGGAAGCAAGTCAAGAAGTCGGACTTGGAATGGCAAGGTCCGAGAATATAGATTTGAACCAACCTCGGCCCGGGCTCACTACATTCACTTTCGATTACACGATTTATCAGGCCTGTCAGGCGCCCGAGCTCGAGCCATACTGCAATGGTGCCTCTGAGGAATATTAATGAGACTTCGAACCAACTGCCCGCTTTCTCAAGAGCCCAAGAGAAAAAAGGAGTCATGGACTGCGAACCACTTTGGGTTTGGGGTGGCGATGGGCGTTCAAAATCCAGGTCAGGCCTCTGGCGTGTACGTACGGAACGGAAAGGTGGGGTATCGTGTTCAAGTTCATTTTTGTTACTCACACATCAAAGAACTAGACCGGACCGTCCCCTAGGTGTACCTAGCAAGATGTCCAGAAGACTGAAGTAACATAAACAGTATGGTAACGAACCCTGCCTGCCATCATGATGACACGTCACAGGATCCAAAAAGTTTATCGACTCGGAGACTGAAGAAGTTGTCGGACACTACATTTAATATCCAGTTTACTCAGAGGTGACGCAACTCTGTGTAAGTCACACATTCTCCCTTGCCTTGACCTCCTAATGTCTCCACCTAATCTCCAACGAAACACGGTGGATGCACATCAGCACCCCGCCGCCACTTTGAATCGAGCTGGTCCGCAGTGGTCGCGCAGTAACGGACTCCACAGCACAACTGTGTAAGCAGGGCTGTTCAGGTCAAGGCTGGTCCGAGACTATCTTAGTACTGTGGTACCATTTGGCAACAACTATCTTCACCCATACATGACTCTATTCTGCTCGAGATATGGGTTCTGCTGGTAACTATCAAGCATTCCGATGGCACAGAGAGACTGGTTTCAGGCCCAGTGAAACGGACCCTGCGCTGATATATTTTGATCGCATTCCACCAAGGGCGTTCCGGAACTCTAATGCAGTTTATGATCTCTTTCTAGTAGTGCTCATACATTCCCATTACCCTTCGCGAGCCACTCAGAAATGTCCTTCGTCGAACGCTAAATTGACAATTCAATCTCAGTTCATCCACATATCACATCGACCCTGGAAACCCACCTCGATCCAAGCAGTGGAACCTCGCAGTGAGTCAAGTGTCTGCGCAAGTGCGAGGTTGTACCGTGAAGTGTCTTTACGCTGTACCTTGACTTAGCAAAGCTGGGTGGGTGTTATACATGCGATAAACACACCTCAAAGAACTTGTTGATCCTCTCAATATCGCTCTCGGTGCTCAGGTTGCCGAGCGCGGCCTGCCAACTCGTGCATCATGACGCGAGGACACTCTAAGTGGATTGACGTACCATGACAACATATTTGAAAGAATAGTTTCCTTTGTATCGATCCTCGAGCTGTGACAGTCAACTCGACTACATTCCCAGCTAAAAAAGATGTACAGACGCACAATGTCAAAGTTATCCATCAAAAATTTGGCAGACCTTCGTCTTGTACTATGGTTCATCTGCTGACCACTGAAAAAGTATCTGATATCCTGGTCCCTGGCTTTGTTGAGGACGAAATGTTCAGTGTCTCCGTTGCACAATTCGTCTTTACTTGCACACATCGCAAACCTGGTAAATATTAATGACACAACGAATTCAACGATCCGCTGGCGGACGCACATCGCAGATATGCCAGTTGAGGGTGGCGTAGTTGGGTCTTCGCAAAGACTCTTCACGAAATTATATTCATCCGGACCACCATATTTTACAGCCTAGCAAAGTTTTAGTGCTCGTCACCGATCCTAACAGCGGACACACATTTATAGCAGTCGTTCTGAACAAGTCCACAGGGATTTTGGATTCATCCTTAGTGGTCATGTAGTCCTTGAACATTGCCCTGAGTGTCTCGATGACACTTCCTCCCCTGTCAATTCATGCGCTCACAAGATATATCAACGAATCACATACACTTCATCCCCAGCTGCAGCTGCCTGTTCTATGGCCTTTGTTCGGAGCTGTGAAATATCTACGGGCTCGGAGGGCAAATACACATAGCCAAGTCTATCCACGATCGGTCTGAAGAGATGCTATATGAAATATTGGTTGGATAATGAACATGATGCTAGAATCACGGTACTCGCCTTTCTGAACTCGTTTAAACCACTGACTACTTCCACGTTTTCCCACCAAGTCGACACTAAGAGTGCCAAGTTACTTGCAACACTGTCCCAAACCAAGACTACCCGTTTCGCCAACCGAGTTAGTGAAATAGCATGCTCCGAAAACTGAATCACTTGCACTCGGTCTCATGCCTGAATATATCGATGACGGTGAGTGCGCTACTAACTGAAGCATGTCCAGACTTGGCAAGTGCCATGGCGTCATGAACTAGCCCAATGCGATCATTGAGGGAGAAAATAGTATCCCCTTGGGCTGCTTCATGCGCGATACGAGCAAGCCGTTCTTCAGGGTAAAAGACTCTATCTGGTTGCCCATTAGAAATACGGTGGAAGAAAATTCCGTTTAATACACACAAACGCCATATGTCCCGGCATTCAGCTTGTACGGCTTGCTCGTGTCAATTGGTAGGATAGTCTCACGGGCAGTAAGGACTACAGCGGTGTCAATTGATGGTTTTCCTGTGTCATCTACAGTCAACACAGCGAGAGGAATATTCCTATGGGGATCAGTAAACAGCGCATCGAAAAATCAAGACACAACAGGAGACACACCAAGTAGTTTCATTATCCTTTTCTTCGGCAGGACCAGTTTCAAGATAGCGATCTTGACGTACTTTGATACCATCCTTCGATTCGACGACAGTGACCACCGGGAATCCAACCTATAAAGTTCGACCTGTGGATGAATAACGAATTGCAACACTAAATTGATCGATACGTACCTTCATAATCCAATTCTCCATCATTCCTGGGACGTCAATTGTCGCTTGATCAGATGTGGCTTTATTGATCCCATTCCACAGATCTTTCGTGGTTGTATTCCCGTAAAGGTGGGCCTTGAGGTAGATCGAAACACCTTTGAGGAAAGTATCCTGCCCAACAAAGTTGCACAGCATGCGAAGAACTGAATATATTAAGTTCAATCTCTCCATCAGTCAGCCTGGTATGATAACCTTACCAGAGGCAGCTTTGGCATATGATAGTGAGTCAAATATCTACGGGCCCTTGTTTATTTTGCTTGGAACTGATGCAAAAATAAGGGCTTACTTGATTGATTTTATTAGTGTCTGGACATTCAACTTCGATCGGGTGAGAAGATAACTTGGCATCAAGGTCGAGAGCGTCATTCAGATGTTCAGTAATGAACTTGGAGTCGACTTTCCACTCGGGGTAGAGACTGGAAGTGGGTCAATGAAAACTAACCTGCAGTCGAGATGATGACCTTACTGGTCTGGATTTGCATGTCAATAAGGTACAAGGCAATGGATACCAGACACACCGATCACGATGACCTCGCCCATCTTAATCCTGTGAAGAGATTATCCCTCAAATTATGAAAATGAATACCTACCAGAGTGGCAAATCCTTCGTTCAAATATAGGTAGTCCCACCATTCCATTGTCGCGATGTCTCCAAACCTGCGGGGAGTTGAACACCGTAGAACACCAGCGTAAACAGATTTACTGACCACATGTGGGCCACTTCATGAGATTGGAAGACCGCAATACGTTGCTTCGTTGCTATATCGGGGCGATCCGAACTCATAAGAAATGCGCTTGTACGTCCCGTAATCAGACCCTGAAAATCTAGTAAGTAGGATTGACAACGATCGCCTTGATGTGATTACCCAGTTTTCCATGGCACCCCAATCGAAGTCGTGTACCTTCAGAGCATTCACTCGTAGCATGACGAAAAGTAATCACAGCATCTTACCACTAAGGTATCTAGTTTCGGTAGCGGATACTCGATGTCGAAGATTTGTTCATAGATAGGAAGTACTTTTACTTTGATGTCGAGTGCGTACTGGGCCCGAGAAATGACATCCGAAGTCCCTGGCAAACTGTGACAAATTGACATTGTGGTGACGGGAACACTTACCATACATACGGAGTGGTCGAGTGTTCCCCGTTAGCGGACTCTTATAAGAGCTCTCTAGATGACTAAAATGTCCGTTGGCATATGCTACAAGGTAAGTCGACATCTACGACAATTGATTTAAGCCTTCGGAGACTCATATAAGTTTAGGTATTCTCACCAGAGGTGTTGTATTGAACTTGGTAATCTTCCATTCATCTTTACCCTGTTCGTCGAAGTCGAGGGTAGCAAATATCTTTGCCAGAGCGGCATCGTCTAGTCCAGTCCCAGACTTGTATGCCTCCTCAGAAATTACCGACATATTACTTAGATTAGTGGTATCGATGCGCGATATCATCGTGATTGTAAATCTGGATTTGAGTAATGGTTCATCCCAGCAAGGGAACGCACGCCGAGCAGCAGTCGCCTGGTACGTTTCCAGATGTATTCAGACCAAAAAATTCTTTAATGAATCGACACACCTGGAACTGCGTGAGAGCGTAGACGTTCTTATCAACAGCATCCCCTGGAGTCGACTTATAGTACCCTATCATTGCACCAGTCAGTTTCCCTGAGAAAGCCATAGTTAGGGTAGCGATGGAGTCGGCAGGTAACTCTGTAGGGAAATCAAGAGTGCCTTGTTCTGCCTCTGAGTCGAATGACCGAGATATGTTGGCCTGTTGCGCCTTGAGATCATGGGAGTACAGCGATATGTCGGACAACTCCAGGTCTGCTACATTGAATGTGAAAGTAGAGGTCTTTTCTTTGATTTCCAGACTTGTATCTCAATGTGAGCATAACGTGTTAGCAAAAGGAAGAGATACTCGCTTGATCTTGACGAGGCCTTCAAATATTTCTTTCTTAAGGTCCGTCTTTATGGTAAGGTCATAGTGAGTAGGTTGAACATTCGTTGGTAGGCGAAAATCGCTGGTAGGCATAGTGGAGAAGCAAGTCAAGTTTCCGGGAAGTCGGAAACGGAGTAATGTGCCAATGTGTTTTATTTGAACGTATAGCTGCCGTGGGTGTGAGGCACAGGTCGGTCGTCTATATGTGTCTCAGTACAGTGCGCAGCATCATGCATCATGTGGCTTCCGGTGGCGCGATATCCACGAGAATGCGAGGCACGTCAATGTCAAGAACGCTAGGCTTGAGGATCAGATCGATCAGAATCAGACGCGGTCCACGGCACCCTCACAGTACAGTCCTAAACTACCAAAGAACTCCGACTAAGTGCCGCGATTGTCGGCTCTTCGGCTCTCATACTTACACCCTTTGTAGTTGAAACGGTGCACGGTGCACCGAGTCATTGGCGAGCACTGAATGGGGAAGCTCACCACTAGCCCACAGAATCGCCTTCCAAGCAGGTCGAGTGGTGGAACAGGGAAGCACGATCATCTTGTTCATCATGATCCGCAGCATGATGATGCATGATGGTTAAGTACATTAAGACCGAATACTGCCAGCGAGTATTGAGCAAAGGTAGAACTATAACTTTGCCGAGAAGCAAACGCCGGGTAAATTTCCGATGACCGGCGATATTCGACTCTATCGTGATAACCATAACCATTTTCAGTGGCACCAAGGCCGTCGGAGCCTCTCTGACGGCGAGGGACCTTGCTATATTGTCGTTACTGTTCAAGTTTGTGCGACTTTTATCGATTTGTTGAATCGGTGATGTTTGCGATTGGCAGACGAGCTAGACAAAATTATGACCTTGCAACAACAAGGTAATGTCTGAATTTTATTGTACAAGTAACAAAAACTGACAACACTTCAACTTTCGGAATATCTATAACTTCCCATCATGCTTCCCGAGCCACTCAGAAATATCACTCGTCGAACGCTAAATACATAAATCGAGTTCAGTTCGCTCACATCAGCCCTGCAAACTCACCTTGATCCAAGAAACGGAAGCTCGCAGTGAGTCGAGTGTCTGCGCAAGCGCGAGACTGTACCGTGAGGTATCTTTATGCTATATTTTCGCTCAGCACGGAAGGAATGTTAGAGATGTAAACACACCTCAAAGAACTTGTTGATCTTTTCAATATCGCCTTCGGTACTCAGGTTGCCAAGCGCGATCTGCCAGCAAATATATTATGATGTAAACATATCCATAAGTTAATTGACGCACGGAGATAACGTTTCTGAAAGAATAATTTCCTTTGTATCGAGCCTCGAGCTGTGACAGTCAACTCGACTACATTCCCAGCTAAAAAAGATGTACAGACGCACAATGTCAAAGTTATCCATCAAAAATTTGGCAGACCTTTGTCTTGTACTATGGTTCATCTGCTGACCACTGAAAAAGTATCTGATATCCTGGTCCCTGGCTTTGTTGAGGACGAAATGTTCAGTGTCTCCGTTGCACAATTCGTCTTTACTTGCACACATCGCAAACCTGGTAAATATTAATGACACAATGGATTCAATGATTCGCTGGCGGACGCACATCGCAGATATACCGGTTGAGGGCGGCGTAGTTGGGTCTTCGCAAAGACTCTTCACGAAATTATATTCATCCGGACCACCATATTTTACAGCCTAGCAAAGTTTTAGTGCTCGTCACCGATCCTAACAGCGGACACACATTTATAGCAGTCGTTCTGAACAAGTTCACAGGGATTTTGGATTCATCCTTAGTGATCATGTAGTCCTTGAACATTGCCCTGAGTGTCTCGATGACACTTCCTCCCCTGTTAATTCATGCGCTCACAAGATATGTCAACGAATCACATACACTTCATCCCCAGCTGCAGCTGCCTGTTCTATGGCCTTTGTTCGGAGCTGTGAAATATCTACGGGCTCGGAGGGCAAATACACATAGCCAAGTCTATCCACGATCGGTCTGAAGAGATGCTATATGAAATATTGGTTGGATAATGAACATGATGCTAGAATCACGGTACTCGCCTTTCTGAACTCGTTTAAACCACTGACTACTTCCACGTTTTCCCACCAGGTCGACACTAAGAGTGCCAAGTTGCTTGCAACACTGTCCCAAACCAAGACTACCCGTTTCGCCAACCGAGTTAGTGAAATAGCATGCTCCGAAAACTGAATCACTTGCACTCGGTCTCATGCCTGAATATATCGATGACGGTGAGTGCGCTACTAACTGAAGCATGTCCAGACTTGGCAAGTGCCATGGCGTCATGAACTAGCCCTATGCGATCATTGAGGGAGAAGATAGCATCCCCTTGGGCTGCTTCGTGCGCGATACGAGTGAGCCGTTCTTCAGGGTAAAAGACCCTATCTGGTTACCCATTAGAAACACAGCTGAGGAAAAGAACGTCGGATACGCACAAACACCATACATCCCGGCATTCAACTTGTATGTTTTGCTCGTGTCAATTGATAGGATAGTCTCACGGGCGGTAAGGACTACGGTAGTGTCGATTGATGGTTTCCCTGTGTCATCTACAGTCAACACAGCGAGAGGGATATTCCTGTGCGGATCAGTAAACAGCGCATCGAAACATCGAGAAGACACAGCGGGAGACACACCAAGTGGTTTCATTATCCTTTTCGTCGGCAGGACCAGTTTCAAGGTAGCGGTCTTGACGTATTTTGATTCCATCTTTTATCTCAATAACGGAGACCACTGGAAATCCGACCTATAAACATCTAGATGAGTAGCGAATCGAGATTCGAAATTCGTTGACACATGCCTTCATCATCCAATTTTCCATCATTTCCGCGACGTCAATTGTCGTCCGATCAGATATGGCCTTGTTAATGCCATTCCACAGATCTTTCGTAGTTGTATTACCATAGAGGTGGTCCTTGAGGTAGATCGAAACACCTTTAAGGAAGGTATCCTGTCCGACAAAGTTGCACAGCATGCGAAGAACTGAATATATCGAGTTTAGTCGTCAGCATCAAGCGCATCTACAATGACCTCACCGGAGGCCGCTTTGTCATATGATAGTGCGTCAAATATCTACGAAATGTTGTCTATCTTGGTAACCCATGCACAACTAATGCTTACTTGATTAATTTGGTTAGCATTGGGACATTCAACTTCGATCGGGTGGGAAGATAACTTGGCATCAAGGTCTAGGGCGTAATTCATGTGTTCGGTGATGAAGTTAGAGTCAACTTTCCACTCGGGATAGAGACTAAAAATAGGTCAATGTCAATGAAAACCAGTACCTGACGTGATCTTACTGGTCTACAATTTAAACGTCAACAAGGTTCAAGGCTTCGAAACAACAAACAACGGAAAGGAGACATACCGGCGACGATGACTTCGCCCATCTTGGCACCGTGAAGAATTTCCGTCTCAAAATATAAACACGGACGCTTACCAGAGTGGCAAACCCTTCGTTCAAATACAGGTAGTCCCACCATTCCATTGTGGCAATATCTCCAAACCTGGAGGGGGGTCAAACATTGAACACCATACGACACCGTTACGGGTTTACTAACCACATATGAGCCACTTCGTGAGATATGTAAACGGCAATACGTTGCTTCGTCGCCATATCCGGGCGATCCGAATTCATAAGAAATGAGCTTGTACGTCCCGTGATCAGCCCCTGCAATTCAGAATTAGCATTGACAACGATTTATTTGACGCAATTACCCAGTTCTCCATAGCACCAGAAACAAAGTCGTGTACCTTTAGAGCATTCAACTTATAATGCGGCGGACAATAATGAGTCTTACCACCAAAGTATCTAGTTTCGGAAGAGGATACTCGATGTCAAAAATTCGTTCATAGATTGGAAGTACTTTAGTTTTGACATCGAGTGCGTACTGGGCTCGAGTGATGATGTCAGAAGTCCCTGAGGAAGGACCAAAAGTTGAACACTTGACATCACCCACGTGGCAGGAATACTTACCATATATACGCAGTGGTCGGATGTTCCCCGTCAGTGGACTCTTATAAGAGCTCTCTAGATAACCAAAATGCCCGTTGGCATAGGCTACAAGGTAAGTCGATATCTTGCGTAACGAATATGAGTTTAAGCCTTTGGAGACTGGTTAACTTCCAGGTTATCTCACCAGGGGTGTTGTATCGAACTTGGTGATCTTCCATTCATATTTACCCTGTTCGTCGGTGCAGAGTGTAGCAAACATCTTTGCCAGAGTTGTATCGCTGTCGTCGCCTTCTCCCGGCCTGTAGACTCCCTCAGAAATCACAGACATATTGCTCAGATTGGTGGTATCCATGCGCGATATCATCGTGATTGCAAAACTGGCCTTGAGTGAAGGTTCGTCCCAACAAGGGAAGGCACGCCGAGCAGCAGTAGGCTAGTGCGTTCAAGTTGGAAGCATTCAATTGAATACAGCGTTAATTAATCAACTTACCTCGAACTTTGTGAGACTGTACACGCTCTTTTCGCCAGCATCTCCTGAAGTGGACTTGTAGTACCCCACCAATGCACCAGTCAGTCTTCCTGAGAAAGTGATGGTTAAGGTAGCAATGGAGTCGGTGGGTAGTGCTGTAGGGAAATCAAGAGTTTCTCGCTCTGCCTCAGAATCAAACGACTGAGATATGTTCATCAGTTGAATCTTGAGATCATGAGAGTACAACGATATGTCGGACAACTTCAGGCCAGCTACATTGAATGTCAGAGTAGATGTCTTTGCCTTGATTCTCAATCTTGTACCTCAGTCTGAGCATAACGCGTTGGCTCGGAGAAGGAATAGTACACTCGCCTGATCTTGATAAGACCTTCAAAGATTTCTTTCTTAAGGTCCGTTGTTATAGTAAGATCATAATGAGTAGGTTGAACATTCGTTGGTAAGCGAAAATCCTTGGTATCGATGGGCATGGTGAAGCAAGTCAACTTGAACTTTCCCGGAGGTCGGACTCGGACTGTTTTGGATTTCCTAGGATATACTTAGGCCAGACACATGTGCTAACCAACGTTCTCCATTGAAACACCATTCTGTCGAGTCCGTTCCAAAAGGTAAGCAACTTTGTCCAAATGAGTCTCGCAGTCCAGTGGTACCATCTCCGCAACGACCATGCTCGTCCTACATACATAACTCCAATCCGCTCGAGATAGAATCGTCATATGAGTACTAGTGCTGACTGTCAAACATTCGCAGGACGGGGCCGGGAAAGAAAGACCGGTTTCAGGGGTAGAAGGGACTTCGGAAATGTCTTCGCGGATATTTTTTGATCGTGTTCCATCAAAGCTTTCCGGAACTGTGCTGCGATAGCGTCGTTGCAGTCGATCAGTTCTTCCCAGCAGCGAGTGATGGAGTTGCTATTCTTGTAGTAATCTTCTTCGAGGTGCACCAGTCCATTGAAATATCTTGCACTATAAGTGATCGTTGTCAAGATGTTTATGAAAGAGAAAGAACATTTACTTCTCGACGACCATGTCGTCCAGCTCATCGAGAACCTGCCGAAGAAGTTCGTCTCGACCACGCTGGACATCTTTTCGGACATTCCTGAACCTATTAGAGATACCTTTGATAACAACCTAAGGGTCTGATCAGTGACATGGAAGTACACCTGAAATGACGACCAGGTACAGCTTGAATTTCATTGAGTACCTGTGAAGTGTGCATGAAAGAAGGTGATGATGGGAGTACATAAGTACTCACCTCTACGATATCTTGTATTTCGACCTCGTCACCAATCCGATCGGGTGCTGAAGCTTGGATAGGGAGGGCTGTATGTTGATTTACTATTAATACTATCACCACATACCATAGCAAGAGCGGTTACCCTGTGATATTTTCAATTTTTGCAATGGAACTTGTGGAACGAATTGATCAGGCGATTCACGTCTCCTGTTCACAGGCCCTGTCGGTATCCCGAGGGGAGAAAGAATGTTGTTCTCGGACGGCGACGGGGATTGACAAGATCGTGGGCTGTTGATAGTGAGGTCTTGTTCCTGTGAGGCAAACAAGCACGTGACCAGCTGACCTGAACGAACCGACCTGTGAGTGGGATTTGACTTCTTTGTCCAGAACATATTCGATAGGAGACGCAAAGGTAACGCTTCGGCGTCTGTGTCGAGGGGACCGACGAACAACGGGTGCTTCTATAGCGATGGAGTCGGACTGGTCGGGCGTCCCAAGTCTCGTTTGAATGACCGCCTCTGGACGCACAAGAACAATGGATGCCTCGTGTTGTTCACCCTTCTGTTGAACCGGAGGGTTGTCGATAGTGAGATCAATTGTGACAGTTTCCGCACGAGGCGTCGATTTGATCGGTCGGGATGGCTCGATTTTCTGAACCTGGTCAACATTGTTGTCGACAGTACGGAGGACAGAATCGGAGGATTGATTATTTATAGTCTCTTCGGTCTTGATAAGGGACCGCTCCTGTATGGGTTGCATCGCGTTTGAAGGAGCTCGTTGAACTAAGTCAAGGCTCCCTCGTGGTTCTTTGGCCGGTGAGACACTGGGTTGACTCGGTTCACAAAGAAGGATGCTTCCAGCCTACAAAAAATAATTTCACGATATCAGGTACAAATCCAAAAAGCCTACCTTCATCACGTCTCGAGGCAAGCTCGTCCCAGGATGTATATTTTCAGCACTCGTCAGCTGTACAAAAGGCTACGGATTAATGAATGTCCGCTTCAATGATCACCATTGCTCACTATATTGTTGCGGAACTTTGGAGAAGGGGACTCCCCATTCTCGGTTGGCTCTGGGTGTGACCAGAGCATCAATGGTGTGTCATGACTGATCTTGACGCTGGGATCTTGTAGAAAACAGAGGTCAGATTATTACGCCCCATACCTTAAGCACACTGACCGTCTACTTGATTCGAATTCTGAATCTTTCTACGCATGGCATTGGCCCTGGTTCCGACCGCTGTTGTCGTCTGCATCTTTTTGATCCTCGATGATCTACGAATGCCGTGGCGGGTTGACTTCAGTTCAGGGAGTTCGTCAAAATCAACCATTGTTGGATCAGTACTAGGAGAAGAGCCCTTGGCCGGCGTTGTGGATCTCTGTGCCCTAGAAATAGACATAGGATCTAATGAAGGCTCATCAGGTCTGGCTATATCCTCTCTGATCCCAGGTCTTTGATCACGGTTCTTCCTCTTTTTTCGGGGACGCGTGGATCCGTCGTCAACTTCGATAATGACCTTGCCTGGAGACTTGACAGTCTCTCTTTTTCTGCGATTTCCGGCGATCTTAGGCGGGATGCTCGTATCCTTCGTGATCGCATGAGCGGAATGTACTCTCTGATTAACATCAGAGGTCGGGATCAAGCGCCGGGGATGCTGTCGGAGTTCATCGCTTGTAGGACTAAACCTTGTCCGGGGACTCCCTGCCGAGGGGGTGATAAGTTCCGTGCCGGAGGTCCCACATCCATTTTCCGGTTCTTCCAGCCCGTCTAGGCCAACGAAATCCTGAGAAGCAACAGACAGACCACCGACGACTTCATTTCCAATCGTGGTATTAGGGATCAGCGGTGGCTTTGGGGAAACATCGATCCGGGTACTAGATGAAGGACCAGATACCGGGGAATTCAACAGCGGTCTCCCAGTCTGATGTGACCTTTGAGCAACTCCTTTGGTATGGTCACCGGTTTTCGAGGCGGACTCGGAGGATTTACTGATTTCCGTTGCGCAGATAGCAATGGAACTTGCGCTCTTCCGTATGCGATCGTTCTTGTGTCGTGTGAGTTTCGATTCGTGATTGCACGATATAGATTTTCTGGTCGCCACTCGTTCGTTGACCATATCTTCCTCAAGCTCGAATTCTGATATTTCTGACAGTTCATCGCCATCGTCAAATAAAAATACCGCCCCGATAGAGTTCCCTGGAGATATGCCTTTGGACGCTTTCTTGGTAGGTGAAACCAGCTTGGCAGCTACCAGAGTCATGGGCACATCTTCAACCAATGCAGTCTCAAGAACTTCAGGAGCCAGAAGTTCGTCTTTTAATGCGAGCTTCGGATCGGGCATGGGAGAAAGGCGCGCGTCTTCAATGTGGGGCACAGGGACAGTCTCGCACTCTTCGATATCTGTTTTATAAACTGGAGAGATAATTTTGTCAACGAACAGGAATAATCGGGCGTTACATTTACCTTGGTTAACGTGTTGGATCTTGCCCTCAAAACTCGCCATGGGTAGTACCGGAGAACTGTCGTTTATAAATTTCAACCCCGAACCAATAGAGACACTCTTGCGCTTTCTATGCATTCTGGTGGGTGGGTTTAGAAAGGATAATTTCCCCTGCAACCAATGAATACGGAGCTTGAACTGGAATTGGTATTCTTACCACACCACGTCGACGCAATGCCTCCATGAATCTGCCCACATCATCATTCTGCAACAGAAATTTCGCGTAGAAGTTTCCATCGGAAGATTTCAGTTCGATATCAGCGACCAAAGGCGCAGATGTCAGATACACCATTATCAAAACTTTTCCTTTTGGAACGTTTTTCTCCAAAGGGTCAAGCGTGATTTTTCGGATGTGTGAATATGGCACTTGTAGGCTCTCACATAGGTCATTCTATTGAGGAAGGCTGTAAATTGAAGAGTGATAAACCGTAACGTTGCTTACGTCTTCAACAATGACATTCGCAAGGAAAACTTGTTTATCCATGATCAGCCTGTCTGTCGCAAGTGGTTGGGGGAAGACACGTCCACAGACATCTATCTCGTCGATGGAAAAGGGTTGTGGACTGAAGATAGACGTATTAGCATTTGAGCCTCGCTGGAACATTGACTTACCAAGTGACATCGTTCCTTGCAAGGGCATCGATGATCTGGGCAGCAACATCATCCCACTGCGTGCCAGACGTCTTTTTCATTATATCTAGCATCTCTGCACTGCATTTGAATAGCTTCGGAGAACCCAGGACTTCCTTCACGAACTTGAGCCTTCTGAACTTTCCCTGGGAAGTGTTGTGGATGGGGGGAAGAAGTCGGACAAACAACATTAACAGTGCCTCGAGGAGCAAGTAATCTATATCATAGGTCATAAGCACCAACTTACGTCTGAGAAAGTGGTTGACTGCTACCTCTCGCTCTGGATATAGCAACCCCAAGTCGTTCACTGTTGAGCCGATCTTGAGATTTAAAGGTATACATGGCAAGAAAAATTAGATGTTACCCGCCCAAAATACCTTTTTGACGAAGTGCGCTTCGAACAGTGATTTGCTTCGCGGCTGTTTCTGTCAACGTATTATACGCCTATAACAGTCACTTAGACCAGGAACCCAGCGCATATATTCAACTTTTTGTAGAAATAATTCACTCACAGATAAACAAAGCTGTACGCTGAGTACTGGTAGTCCTCGGGCAGAATCAAAGAAGAAAAATTCGCAGATGACGCGACACATGGTTTCCCAGACTCCATCGTCAAACCCAACATCGCCTGGTCTCTCTGAGCGATATAGTTCTGAGAAAACAGAGAGTATGCGTACCACTATCTTTCTTATCAAGGAAATCCTGTGGGGGCGTTAGTCGACGGCTACAACCACTCTGCAGCGAACGTACAAGGATCCCAGACAAGATAACCTTAGCAGTGTCATCCCACGCAGAACGAAACTTCTCGTCTTCAACACTGTGTGCATCACAAAGCTTTCCTAATACCGTTGAGAGGATGCAGGAAGAAAGGTGCAGCGCCGGCTGGAGGCAGGCGTTGTATAATGGAAGAAGTGGCTGGCGGAGCACGGTGCAAAGTTTTCGTATCATTTGTACCGAAGGAGAGGAAGAATTCTACACAGAGGTGTCAGGGAGATGTTGTGATGTCAGAACAATAACAATTCACAGATACATACCAAAAGTACCAAACAAGAAGCAAGGTGATTGAACGCATCCTGTACTTGGCTTTCAACGCCTTTATTGTGCAAGGCCAATCTGAGTGCGTCGATCGCTTCCGGAATGCCTGGCATGTCAATAAACGTCTTCTCAAGATTTACTGGTACGCGCGCATGGAAGAGATCTGAGATGAATAAACGGCTCACTGGCAGTCACGTTATCGTACCGATCTCACCACGTGATTATTTATTTTAGTCATGTGACTAGTACGCGGAGTTGCAAAGCAAAAGATACGCAGCGTATAAGGGGTGAATCAGTTATAAACTGGGCGATCTTTCCATCTTTCCTCCCCGTGCGCTACCCTCTTCCAGATGGAATCCCCCGAGGAAGATATAAAACCGATAATCCCAACGGACGACGACAAGAGTTCGCTTGCGGCCGAGGGTGTCGGCAAGCTCAAACAGTCAAGATACGAGGATGTATGGCCAGAGGATGTGCACGCCGCCTTCATGGAAGGTCCGTTTATCATTCTTTAGTATTTACCACTCTACAACAACCACTAGCCGTCGCCCTGTATCCACCGATGGGTAAACGACGACTCAAATACTACCAGATATCTAAGAACGAAGATGAGCATTTCTCCGACGCCAATCGGGCCAAGTCGTTTGGAAGATGCCAGCTTATCCAATCTTATATTCTGGACAAAACTGGCAAGAATCGTTCCAGGAAGCAGGTCTCCAGTCATCTCCAGAGGCTGAAAAAAATCCACAAGAACAACCCTGCTAGTCCGTCATGCCTTTTAATTGTCGCTCCTCGTTCTTAATAATAATTTATTTCCTAGTGCGTCCCTTCTTCTCTGAATGCTCCCAGCCCCCCTCGGAGCAGTGCTCTGCACCCGGGCCACAAACATCAGCTATTTCCTCTCAAGATATCTTTGCAAATATTTCCTTTAGCACGCGTCACCTCAAAAGCGATTTCGACCTTACCGTCAATCTCCAGAATACGGGCACCTGCGCCGATAGCTCCCCATCATTCCCTTGTGTTTCGGAAGCGTCACCCTATAACAGTGGTTCATACAACTTGAACGCGCATGATTTGTCGACAAATTTCCACAACCAACCTTGTATTTCCTTTCCTCAGGAGTTTCTTTCCCCACAACAGTACCCTGTGGATACTTTCCGCCCTTCCGACAGCGGCTACTTTTCCGAGTTCCAAGACCCCCTACTGTGCAAGGATGCGATAAGTGGAGGGTTTCGGGCGGGGGCAGCATTTAATGCATCCGCATTTTCGATATCGATGCGTCGTCTTGCTTCGAGACTTCCCATGCAAAGTCGAGTGGACTCGGGTTCAACAATGCACTTTTGTCGTACAACCCATGCTCCTGCATACCAGTGGATTTCTCACGATGCCCTGATGGATGGTACTTCTCCGCTCAATCCGATTGCAGAAATGTTATATCAGCCGTTCCATTCCGTTCAGCTGCTCCCAGAAAACCAGCGGCTTGACCCTGGTCTTGCGTCTGACTGGACGTGGCCGCAAAATCCAGACATACCTCTTAACCCCCGAGAAGGCACCTTTAGCGAGCACCTCCCAACAATATCATGCCAGTACAATCCCACGGGCACCTGCCCGGAAATGAGAGCCACCCCACCTGAGTTTCACAGCCCCCCGTCTGGAAGCGAAGTATCACGACTTCCTCAAGGATATCCTTCTTCATATGTGGTCACAAGTCCCGCAACTCTGTCCGAGAGTGCTTCAGCAGAGAATGCAAATCTCCCCGGACAAGGCGTGCAAGAATCGTCCACAAGTCTTGCGTTACCTCCCGTGATCAGGCCTATACCCGTATACCCGGTTTCATATATTCATTCCAATGATTCCTACATGTTACCTTCGAGTTTTCTTCCTCACTAGACTGTCATTCGAACGATCAACTTCGACGCAAACATTCCGTCTCGGAACAAGAGTACCTTGCATCAGTGTTTTACGGATTTTCACGTCATCCTTGCATCTCCTGTAGCTTTAGGCATGGTTTGCATAACATTACAAAGTCTTATAAGTATAGTATACCGTAGTATAACCCCATGTACCTCGTCACACGTGTTTAATAGCAGTAGGAGTACACGTTCAAGTACTTATAGACTCCGCATGCGCGTGGAGCCCAGCCGACGTCATTGTCTTCACCACCAACTGCATTGAGGCTCTCGGTTCGTGAGTTGCAAGACTGTTTTCCTCCATTCTGGCCTTTGCGAGTAGTGATGGAACCACGTCAAAATGCAAGAATCGCTCTAGCTTCGCTGAAGGTATAGTATTCATCCACAAGATTAATGGCTATGTAATGACTATGATCCTTTGATGCGTGACAGCCACCGACAATCAAAAGGCAACACCTGCGAAGGGTGCGTTTGTTTTCTTGCTTGTTGTAAATGTCTAACACTCCGAATGATCCAGTACTCATGGTTACCAGACGTTCTGCGTGTGAAAGGCAGCGTGCGTAAAATAGCTTATAATGTTGACATTTCACGCATTCAAGGTCGGCGCGTAGATAATACCCCGCATTTTCGGCCCAGTCTTCACGGTCACGATTTTCTCTGTCATCGTTGCATTTGCACGGTCGCGAGGCAAAAGCTTTGAGCTCACAAATTCGGTGGTTCCGTTGCTGTCCGTCGTGGTAAGCAGTACAAATTCAAAGTATGCCAATCTTATTTTCGTAGTCTAATTCCCCCCAAGGTTGGCCTCATTCTGGTATTTAGGTGAGTTACATGATTGCTCGTCCCTTTGACGAAGATTGAACGCGATTTGGACCAGAAACGGGTATGTCTGGGAGTTGGAGATCCTCTGACCGACACGTAAAGGACCCTGACCCGCACATAGTTCTTCTTACGATCGCTACTGGGAAGGCAGGAAATGCTTTGCGACTCTTACGGCCAACGTATGATCTTGTATTGCATACTACTCATTATAATATCTCACGTCCTCTTAGGTTCGCAACCTGTCTCGCAATATCTGGATCCAGGTTGCCCTTCCCCCTACTGAGAACGGCATGGTCAACACACAAACCAAAGTCCTAAACTCGCAACTCACTCATGCCGATGTCAAACGTCAGAAGATTGAAATATTGCGGTTTTGTCTTGGTTTTGTCTATGCAGTGAAACACTACCTCCGTGGAGAAGACGGCGCAGATTATGGTGACTTGGCCGGAGTTTTGCCACCTCATTTCTCTCTACACGGCGATTTAGGATATTCCACGCATCATTCCCACCCCTCCATGCTGTCCTATGCAGCGATGCAAGGTTCTACTTCAGATGCCAGCATTGGCGACAGGCGTTCTGTGGATGCCACAAAGAGAGTTAAACGGAAGCGTAGCAAGAAGATTTCGGAGCCACAAGCTCCTGGTTCCACCACACCTCTCCTCAGCGATTCTCACCAAACTGTGGAGTTCCACCCGTATGCTGATCGCATATCGATGCCGCTTCCTCTAATGTTCGTACTCCAAGTTGTCGTCCTCTTGTTGCCCTCACATCGTGCCTTCTTTTTCTAGCCTCGTCCATGAAATTTCGAGTGCCATATTCAGGTTCAAACGGGAAGGCTTGTTAGATACAGTTGGTCCCGCAGGTAGGACTAGTACTCGAATCTACTAGCACTGCGCTTAAATTTACTTCCGTGGCAGGGGCGAATGCAATGAATGGATTGTAAGTTGCACTCATGTTGAATTATTGAATGCTGAAGACATCGCAGGGTTCAGTCCATGGTTGACCAAATGACGTCCATGGAACGGATTGCCAATACTCCTATTCCTTCGTCCTGTTAGTATTGTTGCATCAGTCTTGCTGTGTTCACATCTAATCGCATCTCGGCAGACGGAATTCACCTCAAGCAATGTGTGACGTTATACCTTTTTGCTCTACCTCTCACTCTTATGAACGATTTGGGCTGGAGGACGATCCCGATCGTTACTGTAGTTGCTTTCACATTAATGGGAATTGAAGGCATCGCAGATGAAATTGAAATGCCGTTTGGTGCGCACATGCCAGAAATAATCTTGTCCTTGTTAACGTTAGCGGATCGATAGGTTATGACCCACATGATTTACCCCTTGGTGAGTGTGCCTCAAAAGGGTCGGCAAATTGTCTAACTTAGCGTGGGCAGATACCTACTGCGATGACCTGAAAGAAGAAGTGGAGTAAGTGCACGACAACAATACGTAACTCACGGTTCTTATTTTGCCTGGCACAGGTATATAATTGAAAGACTGGCGGAATCTGGTCATGGTGCCAACGATGTGGATGAGGAGGAGGGAGACGATTGAGATACTATACTAATTGCTTTGCTATTTAGCGGGCAAATACTCTGTGTGTCAACTGGATTGCATTCATTATTCCGACCATGGAATGAGACAAGTCTAGCTAAACTCGGGTGTACAGAACTCTCCAGGTCCATATGGCTACACACGATATATGAGTAAAGTGGGTCTGCACGGGCATACATACAGACAGACCTTGGATGTCAATGAAGTCAATCCGGCAGAGTTTTCGCTGGTATGCCGCCCGCTTTGTGGCCCAGGCTTGGGTTTTTCACCTTTAGCAAACGCATCCAGCACCTTCTTGGTCGTTGCCGGGGTGAGGTCCTCCTATGCTCGTCGTCAGCACACGGTCGCTATCCAACGCGGGCGACATACATAAAAGTCGTCGTTGACAGCCATCATCGGTGCATTGCTGCAAGCACCCTGACACTCGACTTCAATGACGGTAAACTTGCCATCCCCGGTCGTGTCCCCAGGTTGAATCCTGCCCAGGTGCGCACAGACGGTCTCCAGAATCGCCGTCGACCCACGCAACATGCACGGCGTCGTCGTACACACTTGAACAAAGTGTTGGCCGATCGGTTCCCTGTAGAGGGACGTCAATGCAAACGACGCGGGCCAGCAGGACCTCGGGCGCACCGGTTGAACATGGTGTAAAAGGTGGCCACTTCATAGACACGCATGGGTGGCATGTCGAGGAGGTTGGCGACGTAGTTCATGACGCTGATACTTGTCCATCCCTTGTTTTGCCGTTGGCCGAGATCGAGGAGGGGAATGACGGCGGCCTTTTTGTATTGTGGAGGATACCGGGAGATGATGTCTTCTGCTTTTTTCAGGTTGTCCGGGGAAAATTGGAAGGGTATCTGGTGAAATGCGTCGTGGGTGGTTTGGAAGGAGAGGCAAAGGGCGTACCTTGGGGTTGTTGTACTTGGTGTCCCGATGCTAGTGTGAAGGCTTGAGTATAGCGGAACAGAAACGGGTCGCGAATGCTACCGACCACGAAAAGCGCATCTGAGCGCCTTGCAAGTGATGTAGAGATGCACCTCCGGGCCACCGTAGGCCGTAAAGCAGCTGTAAACGTCGCAAGTTGGGTGGGGAGCATGAGTATGGTCACTGAAGGAACGGACGGGACGAGTATTCCCACGTCTGCTAATATCATTGCTAATGAAGTTCGCAATACAAAGCTATCCGCGCCAATGCATCAACTTCAAACATCCACCATCGAACGGCGCCATTTCGAAGTCACTTGGTCGACCTTCAGAAGCACGCCAGCAGCAGCCCTTCGTAGCTCAACCTCATGTATCCCACCTACCCCCGCGACCCGAATACCTCTCTCAAGCATATTGAATACCTGACCAGCCCACTCTCCCGTGCCAATCAACAGCGCCGTGTGCTCCAGGCCGAGCGAGTGGCCATTATCTAGCTCGAGGCAGCCATCCAAAACAACCAGTGCCAGGTTGAGGGCTGACGTCAGGACCGATGCTTCCTTGCCTTTATTGCCTTCCGGCAACGCATCCTCATCCAAATCTTCACTCACGGGTCTAGTGATTTGCCTGGACCCTATGGTGATTGCGAGCTCGAGTGTGTTGGGCACAACAAGGGAGAGCCATTCCGGCGCGTTCTGCGATGCATGCACGAGAATCATCATGGTGTTCAGAAATGCCGATAGTATAAGGGGATTCAGGATAAGACCTGTCCCTGCGCCGCGGTATTGATAGAGGGCATCACGCTGCGCAGTCCGCTCTTCTCGTGTCTGTTCGTCTCGAAGGAAGACCCAGAACCGGTTGACGAGGGGTATGATGAACCATTCAGCAGCGACCGTCGTGAACGATATCGTGTTTGATGGGCGTAGCGCGGAAGGAACCTGACTAGTTGATACTACTTCGGTGATCTTGGAAGGTTTCTTAATTCGTAGCTGTCTTTCCCGGACAACCTGAGGAACCTTGTCAGCCGTCACCTCTTGGCTTTTGTCAGTTGCTGCTTTGGTGATGCCATCAAGAAGGGGCTGTAAAGGACTATCGGCCAAATATCTCTGATGCAATGCTGGCGGCAACATTTTGCTCGGAAAAGTGGTTCGTTGACTCGGAGGAGGTTGTAAAGTTTGGGAATGGGTGGGAAGTGATGCTAATTCTCTGGCTCCGAGTGCCAGACTATTCAGCATCACGGACCGTTGATCAGATGAATACTGATTTTTGAAAAACTCCTCGATGATGCACCTGCATCTGCGCTTCAGGGAGGAAATTGTAGGAACATACAAGGAACATACTGAGCAGAAATTTTGGGACAACATGCGACCAACGCTATCACGATGCGTTGTCTCTTGTCATCAAAATCATCAAGATCAAAGTTATTGTTGAGGGAAACAAAACCGTAGACGAGATTGGCAGCGTTTTCCGCTGCATTGGAGGTGAGAACACTGGTAAGATAACAAGCCATGCTAGACTCACCTAATTCTGTTCCATAGTCACGTTTCCTGCGGATCAGCTCCTCGCCAATGTTTATGGCCATTTCAATCTTATCCGCTTCCTGGTTTTCCTCGGAGGGCTTAACCCTGTTGCTCCGGACGAGTTCACCTAGCTGTCCCAGGTATACGGGGCGAGGTATCTTCTTTTGACCAACACGAAGTGTGGGATCTTTCTCGATTTCCCGCAGCTCTGACGGTGTGGGCGATGGAGAGCGCGAGGACGATGGGGAAGCATAACCAGTCAAAGAATCATCCGAATCATAGTCAGCGACGCTTTGTGCTTGAATGTCAGTTTTTGGGAGGGATCCTTGACGAGCAACTGGTTCCGCGGTGGCATTACTGCCTGAATCCCCCCGAACGCCGTCATCCTCGTGCCAGGGCTCGAAGTCGAAGTCCCGCTGGGAGCAAAGTTGCCTGATACACCTGGCCCAAACCCTACCACCATCATCTCCATCCCAATCGTCAAAGTTCAGGTTCTTACCGGCCCTGCTGGCCACCACCTCCGCAACCAACATGCCACATCGACGTATACTAGGGTCGGGGTGACTGATATACGTGCCAACTGCAGAGATCAAGGAAGCAGACTGTGCAGCGGTTGTCACTTCGTTTGAAGAGGGCGGAAAATGCGTTACAACGAGGAGGAGTAATGTGGAGATATCTGAAGACAGGTTTTCAAGAACCGTATATTGGAATGTGTAAAGACTTACATTGATGTCGAGAAAGCAGTGAATGTTTGATATGTTCTGAAGCACTCCATGCGTCAACAAGGCGAGGAAACAATGCAACTAGTGCTAAGTCGTGAAAGGTGTCAGAATTCGTCGCGAGAGAAGGCTGCAGAAACCACCTTGGGAAGATTGGGTCCCACTCGCTAGCCAGCACACGAAAACTCGAGAATGATTTTCACCCCAATCTCGAGCCAAAATTACGGAAACCAAACTATCCCAGAGGTCATCCTGAGGGCCGATGGTACCAATCACGTCACACAAAAGAGTTGCCTCGCGACGTACGACGCCCCTGTCACGAGCAGAAGTGCTCAGCGTCGATTCCAACGAAGGAAGGGATGAAAATAAGGACGCGAGGATAGCTTGCTGCGTTAGAACGGAAGGCAACGATGTTATCGTGCGATGCCAGAGTTTCTGGTACGACCTGCTCTCCTCGTTTTGAAGTCTGCGTCGAAGGAACGGCAAAACAGAACGAAAGAACGAGGACTGCGAAGGAGATGGGTGAGCTGAACTTGGGAATACCCCGATGTGCACAAGTTTTGACAAAAGCCGGGTCACAAGGGATAAATCCTCTGCAGACGGAACACGTCAGAGATCGAGGACCAGGTGCTTGGTGATGAAACACTGGCCTGCAAGACCACGCTTGGATAATGAATAAACAAGTAGTTCGGTCCGTATACTTAGGTTATTGTAATAATCAGGTAGGCCGAGGTCAGCCGGTATGTCTTGCCCTTTGAATGCATTGGCTATCTTGGTCGGGACCGCAAAGACATTTCGAAGGCAATCATCCCAGCAAATAGATCTCCTCGCTGGGTCATGGATTGTACATACCGCATGAAAGAGTCTACCGATGGGATAATCCTTGGTGAGTCCCAGTAACAAATCCACACATCGTTGGTGTAACGGAAGGGAAAGTATCGTTGAGTATGCGCACAGAGCCACATCACCAGCAGAAGCAGACGCATTAGAGAATGCATCTGGACAAAAGTATTGCCGTATCAGCGCAGAGCAACCCTCCTCCTCCAGAATCGCCTCCCATGTCGGTAGTATCGACTCGAGTAAAGCGCGTTGTATCTGCGGAAATACTTTGGCGGTGTCAATCTTCACGTCTTCGCTGGGCAACGAGTTGAACCTCGTGAATTGTGGAGGCAATAAGTTTACTTTGGCAAGGGGCAAAGACAGGAGTTGAAGCAGTGTCCGAAATTCCGTGATCTGAGACTGAAGTTGAGAGAGGACGTCGCGCAATTGCGGATGAGTCGAAGACATGGTCAAGATGCAAAGCTAATACTAATAACTATATGTACATTTGTGAAGCCAATACACGCAAAACAACAAGGCCCAGAGTTTAATGTGATTTCGTCCCAATCACTGTGAACGCTCCATTGGTCGACACTCGGGCAATCTCCCCCGTCTGAACCCAGACTTGGTCGTCAGCCTTCGCGTCATTTGCACCCCCAGATAACAGTGTTCCGACAGGCGGTCCGCGCACGAGGAGCTCCCCTTTAGGGTCGGTGCCCCTCTCAACCGCCGCATCGTCTACGCCGACAAGTTTAACCTCAACATTCACGCTAGGAGCGCCAACGTGAGCGCGTTCACCGTTTGTTGAAGGGAGAGATTGAAGATCAAATGCATGCGTAGCAAACATGGGGCCGCTTGTCGAAGGATGGATATGAGCGTTGATAAGGGGGACCGAGAGTGCAATTCGCGCGGGCGTCAATGCATCGTTCGGTAATGAACCTGAAAGACCACACCGTTTGCGTTAGGATCCACATCAAAAGATAATAAAAACACTCACCCCCACCAACGACCACCGCCTTCAGTGTACTCGTCATACGTCCCATGACGGATTCTCGAGCACCATCGAATACTGCACGGTCCCATAAACTCTCGTTGCTTAAAAAGCCTTCAGCCAACGCCGCTAGCTTGTGCCTCCACACAACAGGGTAGGTGAACGATGAGTTCTTCGCACGGGAGAGCACTGCAGTTGACAGATCCTGGAGATGGGCGGGGTGAAGGAACAATACTGTGGGTGACGGAATAGGAAGCTTTGACGCAGAAAGTAGGTCGTCGACATTACGTGACAAACCACGGGACTCAATATTGGCACTGTAGTAAATGCAAGTCGTGTCACACGTTGCGAAACCCGCGCATCCATAGAGTGCGGTGTATGCGACTGTTCGCCCAAATGGTGTACTCAGAGAGTGCCCAGAGACGACAGTGTCGAGCGTGGATAGCGCTATGGAGGGAGGAAACAACGCTCTGATGGCTGTGACACCAGACGTGAAATTCGAGTGGGTGAAGCGGACCCCTTGTAAATCTCCGGAAGACGTTTCAAAAAAAGTGAGGGTGAATGGATCATTTGGGCCTGGAAAAGAGGTTGGTAGGGACCAAAACTACCTGAGAGACAACTTACGGACTGACAGAGGGGCTGCCATATTAGCTGCCTGGGCACCGTCGGTTTCGACTTGGGTCCAGTTGAGAATTTGGACCTCACTTTCCATCTTGGGGTGGACGTTGGCGTCCGTTCGTCCTACGACGATGATTTTAAGGTCATGTTCTTTTGCATCATAGATGAGTTCGAGGAGGTGAGGTAAGAAATCGGCGCCAACGATGATGGCAGACGGTGGGTGGTCCTCTAAAACGCGCGAAAGAAGCTTTCGTGAACTCAGGGTGATAGAGACAATGGAATGCTTCGCGAGTGCAAGATCGGCGATAATAAACTCTGCATATAATCACGTCAAGCCAACGAAGATGAGGATAGAAAATAAACAGACCAAGGCTATCGTTCAAAAGGAGCAGGACATTGGATTCTCCAGGTAGAATCCGGGAAATTCCAGCCCCAAAGGCAGCAATACGTTCGTTGAGTCTAGCATTGGTGATCTACAATGAAACGAGTAAGCGTGTGCTCCTGAAATGCCTATAATCTGGTGACTCGCTTTGGTCGACCAAAGTGTCCGCGGTGACTCGAATTGGGAGTTGACAAAGTCATTGACCAAATCTACATCCTTGTCGGGTTTGACAGGAAACTGGAGAATTGCATGAAACGACATGGCGATACGATGGAAGTGGCTACTGGGAACATACCCTGCCCATAAGTCCAGTGCCATAGTTCCTATAGATGGCGCTTTCCGAGGGATGTCGGACGCGGCCAACGTCGCTCTGTCGTCCAAGAAGGATGGGGTGCACGAGAGGTTGTGGCTTGTACAGGTTCTGGAGAAGAAATACAGATACGCCGATAAACCCCAGGAGCACTGTCAAGTCGTCGGTGACCAGGTAGTCTGAAAATGACATGTTTGTAGAGATGGTTGTGAAAAGCGAACAAACCGGCTATTGCCGTAGGTATCGTCGCCATTGACATGACGTGGCATTCCCCACCCACTTGATGTATGCATACCCCACATCCCACATCTAATACATGCTTTACGGTAGTCTACTGACCTTGTCCGCAGCGACGAACAACAGGGGTCCGTGCACGATGACATAAGTTGCGGGACGGACATGTTGACCCCTAAGTAGTGTCCTGACATCCAACAGAATGGCACAACACCCGCCTTGGAATGATATTATCACGGTACGTCACGCTTGTCAATAATGCATGCGAGGCGTGTTTGGGATGCTCTGCCAGGAGTGCATCACGACAACACCAGATGGAACGAGGCATGGGGTGTCTCGACCCGCAATCAAGAAGGTCAGGTTCTTCTGTTGCGAGTTTCCCCTGACTGACTGGGCGCAGTTTGTCGACACCAAGTACCATCTTTCGATGAATGCTGCTACCACGAGTCAGCTCAACCGTGCCATCGCTTACGGCACAGACAGCGGCAACTTTACATTCCCCAAAGGTTTGTTTTTGTGCAGTCTTGCGAAACTGCCTTGATTCGTTTGCAGGTCCATCGGGCAAGATCAAGTTGGCCCCTAAAAGGATGGCCGAGATGGCAAAGGAGGTGAATGCGTGCACCGTGGCTGTTTCTTCTGATGTCAACTTGCATAGCATAAGAAACCTCCCACGAAGAGAGCGAAAAAGGTTCCCGTTTCCACCAACGAACCACCTTTTACGGACGAACAACAGAGCATGCGTGTGACCCGAACGTATGCTTCAATTTCCAAAAAGACGCGTGCAACTGCACCAGGGAGGAAGCTGCCGCCAAGGAAAGCCGCCACGAGGCGGGGAGAGGTGGGGGTCGTCCACCCAGCGCCTCCAAGACGCCATTGACTCGTTGCCAGGCCATCTCCGCCCATACGAGGAGTGCGACGAGGACAGGCACGTGATCGACAATCGGGCGCCGTCGGAAGTCGGAGTGTGACAGGGTGACAGGGTAGCGGCCGAGATGACCTAGATAAGAAGTGCTGAAATGATCGGAGAGGTGGCTGATTACGTGACACAATTACGCGACATACATACGCAGCAACTCTTTTTGAATTTTTGATGGATTCATGTCATTTTGGGTGTCACGTCGTCGGGCTCGTTACCCTCCCTTTGTCTTTCACCACCACCATCCCTCCTTATGACTAGTGACCCTACTATCTCACCCTAAATGCATGCCCTCACCCCCCACAGTCCCTCCTCCTCCAACCACAACTATGGCACTCGTATTCGCAAAAACTCTGTCCTCAAGCCCAGCGCACGCCTCAGACAGTCTCCTCCTTCCCCACATCCCCCCCCGCGCAGGATCAAGCCCGTCCCCATCCCGCCCCCCCTCCGCCCCATCCCGCTCACTCCGGATCCTTGCTTCCCCATCTTCCCCATCCCCAGTGTCATGCTCCACCCGGAAGACGCATCCAACAAAGTCTTCCACGCGATTGGCCGCTCATTTCTCTCGGTTGTACGTTCTTGTTCCCGCCCCTTCACATTATCTTCTCCCACGTGTTGTCTCTCACGCTGACCCCTGTAGGAAAATCGCGCGATGACGATCAAAGATCTAGCGGAAATGACTCTCAAATACGGTCTCATGTGCCAAAAGTGCGTACCCTCTTTCTTCCCTCACCCTTCCACCCCGCCACCTGCCCTCCAAGATCATCTTTATGTCTCCTTTACATCCCCTGCCTTGCATCTATCTCATGTTGCTCATCCCCATCATTCCTTCCAATTAGTGTCTCCGCCGCCTCCCAAGCGATAACCACCTACATTCGGAACCATATGGCACGATGCGAGGCACAACAGGATCATCCTCTCCTCCTTCGCCATGTTTTATCTGGAACCCTTGCAGATGATGACCTCGTACCTGCACTCTACAGCAGGGTAGGTGGTGCAACCAACCCCACAAAATCCAGTTCCAAAGACCTTGGCGTCGACGACAACAGCGTCGCCCACGTTGTCCAAACTCCACTAGAAGGACGGCTAACCAACTTCCGACGGGGCACGATGGTGTGGTACCTTTCCAAGGCGACAGGTGTCTCGTGTCCGTTTGCACGTGTCGGAATCCGTCTCTGCGAGTATGGCAAGGAAGGAAGGAAACTCTCGGAGAAACACGGTAATGAGTTACAGCCAGGTCCGAAGAAGCATGCTAGTCCTGATGAGGCACAGTGTGGAGAGAAGAGAAAGAGACTAAGGAGGGGTTGCCGACGGGATTCCGATGCTTCTCAGGACACTTCAAGCGTTGGACGGGTCAGCGAGAGTCCTGTCATTGACAGCGGATATGGTGAGCTAGGTGCCGATTCCAGTGACGACGAGCGACCTCCAAAAGTGAAGCTTACCCTCCGACTTCGCCCGTCTTTGCCACGTACGTCAACACCAGCCCCTGTATCCCGGCCGAGAGAGGTCATCGACCTGTCGAACGACTCGACTGGTTCTTCGTCTGAAGACAGCGACGCCAGCGCCGATGATGGAGATGATCCTGATGGCATGTGCCCAAATCCTCCCGAGGCACCGTGGAGTCTGCCACCATATCCGCGCCGGTCCATCTCCGTCCCGCGCTACGCGCCGATTTGCGATGAGAGCGCTCACTTGCGGTCATTCTCGGTCCAGCGTTGTTCAGTAACGGACGAGAGGAGGCGTTCTCCCTCCGTTCCCTGCAGCGCGTCCCCTCCTCCAGACTCGGACCACGACGATTTTGACCTCGATCTTGACTCGGACGTCGATTGGGACTCCTCATCCCTCTCCGTCCCCTCTCCAGCACCAGCTCTTCAAGTCAAGGTCGAAACCACTGATGACCTTCAGCCATTCAAATCCGAGCCCGCTGACATCCGTGTCATGCTGGATGCCTGGGAGGACCTCGACTGTGCACCAACGTCTACCATCTCATCTGCCACAGTCAAGTTGCCGGCCACGGACGACCTGAAATTTGACCCACTGGAACTTTGGGAATGGGAATTTGAGAGTGGTTGGACTGGTCCTCCGGAAGATCACCGTGACTTGCCTATTGTAAAGATGGAACCAGACGACTATGAAAGTATTCCTTGCTTTCAAGCGTTCACACCGGGTTTTTCAGTCTCGCCATACTCCCCACTTACCTCCTCGTCTCATCGCTCGTCATCCTCACCCTCTTCTGAATCTGCTTCCCATTCTCCCCTTTCACCTTTTGCATTCCCCTCGTCACCTTCACCATCCTCGTTTCCGATCGGAGTTGAGAAAGGAAGCTGCGCACTAACTTGGCAAGATGCTGAGCTGCTTGGCCCAGATAGTGTGCATCCACATGAATTTGAGGACGGATGGGCTAGTGGGGTGAGAATGCATGTAGATTGTAACTTGCTCCCACAACGTCCTTTAGATGAAGCCCTCTCTTCGCCGTCCGTTGAACTCGAACAAGACAAGGTAGATAACACGTGCGCGGTGGTCAAAGAGACACGCGAGTCAAGGGTCCGCCCCTCGCACTTTCCATCTCTCGTCGTGGAGGGCCCCGACATTGTGGTTGTCCATACCTGTCGCCCGTGCACTCCTGATGTGTGTGCAACCCAGATTGAAGGTACGCATTGTAGCGTTCGGGTATTGCGATGAAAAGGAAATGCTTACCCAAGTTATTCGTAGGCATTTCTGTGTATCAAACCATGCTCGGTTCGACAATTCTCTTGAGACGCATTGACACAGATTTTGTGAATCTCAGCACAATTCTGTCCCACCTCTCTCTGCCACCTCCACTGCCCCTTCCTAATACTTGTGTTAACGTATCACATCCTTCCTCGTCTATCGACGGGATATGGGCCCCTCTCAGTGTCGCTCGTATGTATTCCCATGGTTTACCAGAGGGAATAGAGAGTATTTTTCTCTCTGACGACCTTGTCATGCGCTTTCCCACCGCTCTACAGGATTTTTACCAGAAAAGCACCTCTGGAAGGTCACTGAATCAATTTGGGCCAAACTTCAATGCCTCACTTTGTTCGCCCGAGGCTGGCCACCCTTTGGATGTGTCCCAGCGTGACCACGGAAAATCTACCAAAGAAGATGTGTGGGAAGTTTCTAGCGAGGCTGGGCTTGAAGAACCGTTGTTGGTCATCCCACCTTCCGTCAAGCTTGCACTAGCCGCTCTGCACCCGCTCACGTCGACCACGGAGGCCACTGCATCGCCGGAAATGCCACTCAGTCCCACGGAAGAAGAGATATTCCGTGTTCTGTGCGTCCATCCCGACTGGGAAGCGGAGGAAGCTAGAATGGCTGGTAGTGGGCGGAAAGCTGACACTATACCCAAACGTGGTCCTCCGAGAGAGAGACAATTGCGGCGGTCGAGGAGGGTTGCCGAACGTTCTCGTGTTGCCCCACCAAGGACCAAAGGCCCTCGACACTCTTAATTCGCCACAACTGCTTTATGTTTTATCCTTGCACGTTTTCATCATCGTTGCAGTTTCGTCCCGAATCCCGTTGCTTCGTTCGCGCTCGCTAGAAATTGCATCAGGCATCTTTCCACGTCACTTTGGTATACCTCTATTATTGTATGATCCCCACTCGGCTTAGTACACTTTTGCTATTTTTCTTGGCTCTGGTCAGATCGTCCGAGCGCGTTTAATGGCCTTTCGCATGTACGTATGATAGGTACATGCCGCTATAATTGCATTCCCTCATTCTCCACTATGGCCACACGGCTGATTGTCCTTGGGAAAAGGCTTCAGAAGTCAAGGTCACTGGTATTAGCGGAGTGTGAAAAGGTCGCTTGGGATTTCTGGTTCCCAACCACGAAACTTCTACCATCTTACTAGTACTCCATATTTCTCTGGTCCAAGTACACCAGGTCTCTTCGGTGGACCTCGTCCATCACATATCCTTTGCTTCTACTAGCTTTTGCCTTTTTTTAGTTCATTCCCGGCCAAGCGCAAGCTAATTCATCGACCGCTTATACGACCCTCCAAAATCCATCTGTCTGGCTTGGGTTTGCTTTATTCCACCACTGCACGAAAAAGCGGACGGGCGTCCGTTAATTTTCCATCCACAACCCAACGGTAATCTCTAATTGCACACGAAAATAAGCCCTATAATGTCTTTATCTGCCTCTGACAACAATGGCACCTATTCGCGAGTTTCCTCGGGCAAAACGCCACCTCCGGCACCTTCTGCAGCCTTTGCAAAAAGGTCTGCGACGTTGTTTCTGTTTTTATATTATTACTGATGACGACACAACAGGGCTCGAGAGATCCAAGCAGAAGAACGCTTGGGAAGATACAGACCACCTGCGCTGCGCGCCCTTGTACCTTCTGGGTCTCCACCGGACGATTTGACGGTCAATATTCCATCCCAGGGCGACAGTGAGATTAGCCCAGCGTCAGCATATCCTCCTGGTTTCAGGAGAGCCAGGGCTGGTACTCTCCCTTCGGATGTCCATCTTGCGGCTCAGAGATATGCTGCTGCTTCCAATACATTGGGCAGTACGACACCTTCTACCGAGTCCTTTGCGGAGCAAGCACAGCAGCGACAAAATACCAATACACCACCTAGCCTCGTCGTACCTCCGCGTCCTGAGCTTCGTCATTCGGCCACCTCTGTTACTTCTGCCACCACTACCAGCACACTCGTAGGTGTCGTCGAACGTAACAGTCGCCTCAGGTCTGGCTCACTGACCTTGCCCTCTTCCGGCTTGACAAACCCATTTGGGCCCTCTATCTTTTCGTCGTCTTGGTTATCATCCACAAATGGTTCTGGCTCATCGTTTCCTGTTCTGGACGAGTTGCGCTCCGTAACCTCTGCAGATTCAGCTGATGACTTTGATGTTCACACTCTTGATTACCTGGGCTTGGATGATAGTCATCGTCCTCCACCTGCGGCCACTATCTCCGAGCTACGTACGCAAGCGCAAGCGGCAATTGCGGGAAACTTGGCTAATCCTCCTCGCCTGCGCGCAAGCACGGTGTCTAACCCGTATCGTGCACGTTCCTCTGGCGCTACTTCGTTATTGGCTACGCCAAGCGGTGAAGACGAGGAAGAATACTTTGAAAACTATGAGACTCAGCAATTGTACGGACGCCAGCGTCTCAGTTCATACGACGGATCTCTCTCTGATGCAAGTCTTCTGCATTCGTCTTATGTTGCCAAAGGATTCAAGCAAACCGATCACCTCTCTCCTGGTAATGCTTTGACCTCACGGCCGCGTGCCATATCCGTTGGCACCCTCGACGATCCCATCCGTTCTATGCAACGCCGTGTTACGACAAGCGAGGTTCAAACTCCATACTTGAACGACCCTGTTTCGGGCAGCCTTGGTGGCCTTACCAATCCTGCCAGTATTCTCAAGTCGGATACCAAGTTAGTACCCCGAAACACATCTTCGCCTACGGTCCATTTCCCTAATGGCGAGGTTAGCCGTGCGTCGGCCTACCTCGTTGCCCCAAACTCTCAAGGAAGGGCCGTTTCACCGAAATCTGAGGTCAACAGCAACTCACAGATCCAAACACCCACTCGATCACTCTGGATTGGTAATCTCGACAGCGCTGTGACCAGCGAACAGCTCATTCACGTGTTTGCCCCATACGGTGCCATTGAGAGTTTGAGGTTGTTACCCGAGAAGGTCTGTCCTGGCTGGTTTCATGAGAATCATGCTCACCGAGGTTCAGGAGTGTGGCTTTGTCAACTTTGTTGATCAAGCAGATGCTATCCGTGCAAAAGACGATGTTTTGAACCGTCTTGGAGGTAACATTGGCATGCCTAATGGACAAACAGTACGAATCGGGTTTGGAAAAGCAGACAGTGCTCCTGTTGCTCCCGCGAAGGGTACTACGATCACGAACTCCGGTGCCACCTCGCCCAATAGCATGGGTAAAAGTGCCAGCCCCGGCCTAGGAGGTTTGGATGCTCAATTGCAGTCCACTCCAACCCGCGCGTTATGGATTGGCTCCATCCCTAGTACCACGACCCCCGCTACAATTCTGAACGTCTTCAGTCCTTATGGGCCCATCGAATCTGCCCGCGTTTTGACACACAAGAATTGTGGATTCAGTCCGTCGTTTCTTCTGGAATGTCAAACATCACATTGACACATTTTTGCAGTCAACTTTGAGCGCCTCGATGATGCTGTTCGTGCGAGGAAGGCGTTGAACGGTCGCGATGTGTTGGGTAGTGATGTTGGTGCCATACGCATTGGTTTTGCCAAGGTGCCTGTCAAGAATGGTCAAGAAGGCAATGGCGCACAAGACGACAGTCCCAGTGTCGCGGTTCAAGGTATTGGTGATCTGAGTGTTGGTGCAACTATACATGCGTTGCGGAGCGTCAAAGGTGCCTCAACGATCCCCGCTGACCAGCAGGTTCTTGGAGGAATGGTTGAGAATTACCGTTCAAACTTGCTTCTCAGCATGATCGGGTCGGGCATGCATAACATAACCTACGCTTCTGACGGACTTTCCAAACCTGCTGGGTGGACGCCTTCTGTGACGGAACAACAAATGATCATGAAAGAACTCGCCAAGGGAAGCACCGATGCAGAGACGGATGTACAGGCTCTTTCAGGTGAGTCACCTGTGCATCGTATGCGACTTCTTTCTCATCTTTGATCAGAATTCCGGCCTCCTACGATGTACTACACTACGATACCACTTGTCTCTGAGAGACCGAACAACAGGCGATGGGACGCTTCTAAGCTTCGGGAACTCCGCAAGCGACTTGATTCTGGCACGATGTCTGTCGAAGAAACCGACCAAGTCGCCGGGGACTTCCTTGATGGAGAAATTGTAGATTTGGCTTCTGACTGGCTTGGAAACACGGTTGGTATTTGCTAATACTGGATAGTTCCGTGTACTTTCTCTGAACAAGATCATCTTGCACAGGTTGTTCAAAAGCTATTTGAGAAATGCTCCCCAGTTCCAAGATTTGCAATGTTGGAACGAATCACGCCGCATTTGGCCATGATCGGAATTCACAAGAACGGAACATGGGCTGCGCAGAAGATTATTGAATGCGTGCAGACGCCGGAGGAAGTGGCACTTATCGTGCAAAACCTGAGGGCTTATGCGCCTCCTTTGCTCCTTGATCAGTTCGGGAATTATGTCGTGCAGTATGTCACCTGTTTGTGTCCTGGCCTCCTCTGTCGCTTACCGATTTATCAGATGCTGCCTGCGTTTCACTGCGCCTGCAAACGATTTCATCTTCGACGCTATGGTTGATCGTATGTGGGAAATTGCCCAAGGTCGTTTTGGAGCCAGGAGCATGAGGGCATGTCTCGAGAGCCCTCATATCAACATTAGTCAGCAGCGCCGCATCGCTACCGCTGTGATTCTCAACTCGATTCCCCTTGCCACCAATCCAAACGGCGCGTTGTTGTTGACCTGGTTGTTGGACACGTCTTCCTTCCCGTCACGATACAGTTTGCTCGCGCCGCGGTTTACCCCTCACCTCTCTCATCTTTGTACACACAAACTAGCGTCGCTCACGGTCCTTCGAATTGTCAATCAAAAGATCGAGCAGGACGCATCACGTCAAATCGTGCAGGCATTGTTCTCTTCACCTGGTGATCACGTGTTGACGGATGTTTTGGGAGACCAAGTAAACGGCGTTGCCGTAGTCCACAAAATCCTGACGAGTCCTTTCCTTGACCCTGCCGACAAACCGAACTTCATTGAAGCAACGAAGCGCGTGTTGATCGAATTAAAAGTGATCGCTACCCAAGCATACCGCCGTCTCATCGAAGAAGTTGGCCTACCCATTCCAAATTATCAACCGACGTACACCAGCAACGGTCCGCCTGGCAAAAAGGGGCCATCTCATAATTCCTATGGCGTTCCCGGCCTGCCTTCCGGATATCCATCTAATGACCAGGGTTTGGCGTCCATGATGGCTGCATTGCAGATGGGTGGTCAGAATCCGCAGTCTGGCCCACCTCAATTACACATTGATCCTGCATTTGGTCAGAGTAATACACCTGCTCGTCCTCCTCGCAACTCGAACCCTCCGTCAGCATTCTCTCCGACCTCTGACCCATTCAATCCATTCGCTCTACGCTCGCCGGAAATCAGCAGTCCCCGCCCAAACGTTCGCCGTAACGGGACGCTACCTCCCCCAACATCTATGTCACAGACCCCGGTTTCCACAATTCCCTTTAGTCCTCAATCTGCCGGCGTTGCGCAGCCCAGCGGTGTTCTTGGTATGGGACAGGCCGCATACAATGGCCAGACCGTTCCCCAGGTCTATCCGCCATATGCTATGTATCAAGTATACCAACAGACGCCGCCGACCAACATGGGTGCCTTCAATTGAAACCAATAAAATCCGTAACGAACTGCGTTCATGACATCACTGTTTCTGATCGAATGAGGTTATCCCTTCTGTTGTCTATCTATGTCCTTCTGCCCACCATAGTCCAGATCGTTGCCAAACACTCACTTTCGTCCCATTCTTTGATACCCCCTCCCTGATGATGCCTCACACTCGTTTTTGGCATAAAACTGGACAGGATCTTGGCCAGTGATGGAATGTTGCTATCTTCATTTTCTATTGTTCACTCTAGGTCGATTTTTGCGATCGTGTATAAGTACATAGCGGATGGCTGTAAAATATGGCCGTAAGGTATAGATATTGACAATAAAAGGTTTCCGGGCTTGCACCAGACTCACGTCATGGGAAGTGCGCCATCCAAAGCAGCCCGCAAACTTCCCCGGGAAAAACCCTCTTGGGCGGGCGCGCGGGTTCCACCACAGACTACTGCAGAGCAACGACCTGAAAGACAACTGGCCTTTGAGCATAAAAATGAAGGTTTGAACGCGACGAACGTCCGCTATCCCACTGGTCACGCTGAACACTTGTCATAGCCATCGAGAGGGACGCCAAGGACCCACACTTTATGGAGAAACTGAGCCAACTGGGCCAGGTACGCGTCGACCATCACACGCACCACGTCCGCGCCGTAAGCCTCGTTTCATTCACTCGAGAACGCTCACTCGACTGCGCCGAGGGCAGGCAAGCGACGTACAGCACATGTACCACTCCAGAATACGGTCCGAAGCACAGGCGTCGAACCTGCAGCCGACGACGAACCGTCTGTTGGTGTCGTCCCTGACCGAGCTCCTCGAGGCGAGAAAGTCGGTCGCGAACGACGTGGAACTGGCATCGCTCGCGACACGGTTTCACGTGGATGTCGCGACGTTGCACCGGTTGGGTCGGGTCGTGACTACGCCCAGTGTCGACGAGGGCACGGTCGTCCGGAGGACGAACAGAGACGGTGAAGAGTCTCTGACGATGAGGGTACGTTCGACTCTTTACGCGGGTGCTCTTTGAACTCAGTGTATCACACAATCAGGCTCGATGGGTCGATCCTGTGCTCTCTCGGGCATGATCATTACTACTTTGACATTTGAATAATTGAGAGGTGTTACAAGCATGAATGGATATGGGACATGATACTAGGATTGGCGATGCTAGAAATACACGGGCAGAGCATTGTCTTGCATCGACTCTGTTGGACAGTACGGACATTTGACACGCCTGCAAAGGTCCTTGTCAGCTACCCCAGGACCGTTTAAAACATGGGAGAACGGACCGATTAACTTTACTCAATTTCTGTAAGCTGTCCTTTGTGATGACATGTCCACACGACATCATCATTGGTGGATTCTGTTCTGTGGATTGGTCCTTGGAGACAGGACAAGCAAAGATTGAATGATAACGGTTTTCTGGTGGAAGGGGTATCTCGATCTATTGGGATACTGTCAGTCATCAAAGGGTAAGACCCAAGCGAACAACATACGGGAAGCTCGTCGCTTTGACTCCACTCGCTCTTCTTCTCCTTCATCACATTCCGCGCCTTTTCAATTCTTGCCAGGGCACCACCGCCACCGATATCACCCACGACCCGGAGAGGCACCTGTCGGCTCATTCCCAGACTCGCGCAGTATTCTTTCGCAAACAGTGGTTCGAGGTCGGTATGAAGCGAAGGCGAGGCAAGATCTGCGTATGGGGAACGTTCTAGCTTCTGCTTGGGAAGAAAGGCCAGACAAGCCGTCAGACGCTTGAATTCCGATTCGTGCTCAAGATAGAAACCCCGCAGAGCGGCATTTGCGTACGATATCGCTGGAACCGGATTGGACGGGTCAGAGGAGAGGAGCAATCGGACATATTGAGAGCGGTGAAGGTGGAATTCTAATGGAGAAGATCGTGAACGAAGGAACACGCGGTTCTTGCGAGACCATCTGACAGTACGCTTTAGCTTGCAAATGAAGTAAGCTTCTCACAAAGTGCTCACTCGAGTGCGGGACCGACGTCCTGTCTTCGGAGTGCTGTTATGATGCGGTGAAGCTCCACGAACTGACCACGTAGTTCGGACGTGATTTCGACGCCAGATTCCTGTGTGCGCTCGTTGGACAGAAAGATTGTAAAGCTATGGTTGACGTACTTGGATGAACGTCTCTGCCGTGGAAAACTGGCCAGTGCGAAGGAGGTGCAAGGCGATTGTGCGATCGAGTGCGTCCCTGGCAGCATGGGATGCAAAGAGGGGATTATAAGTGGGCAGGGGCTGCGTGAATTTCTGAGAGAAGGAGTCAGGATCCGTGCGGGCGAGAGAACAAGGACGCAAGTCAGACCTTGTCCAACACCTTTCCGAGTCTCGCGATCGCGTTGTAAATCTCCTTTTGTTTCTCGTCGATCTCCCTCCTCTTGGCGTCTACCGTCTGGGATAGTAGTGCAAAGGTGTCTTCAGTGACGGTGCCTGCCGCGATTCTGCTCTTGACTTCAGACAAGGACTGGAGCAGAGCGTCGAGCGAGTTCTCCACCGCGGGAATCTTTGCCCTTGTCGACTCTGTCGATGTTCTGAGTTTCTCCAGCTCCTTCAGGGGACCGTCCATAGTGATAGTGTGGTAGCCTGTCAGTGTAGGTTAGGCTTTGGTGAGAGTTGCCTTTAGCCGACTCGGACAAGGTTCTTGTCACGTCACATTGCGATCACAAATGCCTCGATTTCTGACTGGCGACGAGCTGGGCAGCATAAAATCCGTCTCATACGATCCAGACACATCCTCGGCGAACAAGATACAATTAAAGACCCTGCACGATGGTACTTTGACCGGTCGCACGCGGGGAATACAAAAATTGGCCATCCGCGGGAGCGATCCCACTCTCGTACGTGCCACTCTCATCGACGGCCCGAACGTGACAAAAATAATGCTGAATGATAGCTGGCTTCAGCACACGCAGATGGTTCCATTCGCCTTGCTTCATTGACTTGCGAGGATGCCTCGGAACAACATGAATGGAAGGAGACGAGGTTTAAAACGGACCACCCTTTTGTTGGTCTCGCGTTGATACAAAGGTAGGTCGTGTTAAAAATGGTCGAGGAAGTTTCTCAGTGGCGCCGTCTCTCAAAGCACTGTGTATGCGTGCGCGTCCAACGGTGCACTTCGACGGACTTGCATAAGCGACGAGGCTGGCCCAACCCATCAACTGGGTGCACTCCCGTCAAGGCTTATGGACTGGCGGCTGAGTCTGAGCCAAGACACCTTCGCTTATGGTGGTGACGAAGTCGAGGTATCCATTTGGGATACTAAACGTGCTTTCGAGTCGCCCCCGGACGGCCCTGCAACTTCGCCGGGGAGCAAAAAAGGAAAAAGAGCCGGAAACTTGTTTCCAGGTGAAGTCTGGCGTGCCAAAAATGTAGCGGACGACTATCTGGGACTGCGTCAGCCAGTCCACAACACCTGTCTCACGTATATTTCATCATCGAATTCATCCAGTCAACCGCAACTCCTTGCCGGTACGCGGTTCGGCGATCTTCACAGGTACGACACGCGCTCCGGGCGGCGACCTATCAGCGAGTTCAAGGGTGTTGCCAAGGTGGGCGGTGTTAAAACGGTCGAAGATGGGCTGTCAGAGCAGTGAGTAAAATGAAACAGATATTTACCACCTGTTTGACCCCATGATCCCATTTTCTAGCCAGGTGTTCGTATCGGATCAAGGAACGAATTTGTTTGCACTCGATCTCCGCACTGGCGGAATAAGTTATGGATATAAAGGTATGCTCTTTCAATGTCCCAGGCAAACGCTTATTGATGCCACCATATCACGAGGCATATCAGGTGTGGTGAATTCATTGGCTGTCACGCCGTCATTCCTTGCATCTGTGTCTCTGGATCGCTTTGCGCGTGTCCATAGCACAATCCCGCCCGCTCCCGAGATCGGAATGCAACAGGAAGAAAAGGGTACCGTACTTGATAAGGTGTTCCTGACCACGATTCCTACTGTAGTCATCTGGGATCCATGTTTTGCGAGAAATCCGCATACAAGTGTCGAAGATGAAGGAGATATATGGGAACAAATGAAGCATGTAGGGGAGAGAGATCGAACTTGAATCCGGGATCCCTAAAAATAATGAAATTTCTCAAAGCCACTATCGGATACATTAGAGACGGGTGATCGGCCCAATGTCGTCGTGCCAGGGGATTCACTTAGTGGCATGCCCTATTTTGCTCTGCCATGTATGAGCCATCTCAAAGCCATTCACCCCAGTTTGATCTGGTTGAATATATCAACAAGTGATCGGAAGAAAGAACTAACAGGATACCGACAATCTATCAACGTCTTCTGTATCTCTTCACGAGTTGTCATAACAAATGGGCCGTATTGGAAAACAGTTTGTTCGAGAGGTTCACCCGCAACCTGGCGCACGTTCATTTCCGAAACCACCCATTGGAACTTGAAGAAAAACGTTACCAAGACAAACTGAGTATCATTTTTTGTTGCCGTAATGGCCACGCCAGTCTCGCCATTTTGATTGGACAAGACAAGGGTATGGAAGCTGTTGTTAACAGAACCGTCATCTCCGACGGTAATGCCCCCTTCCCAGACTGCGTACGCAATGTGAGCGCCTACTCGCCACACTGGAATGGCGAGGCATACGATAGATAAATGATGTCCAACCAGGGGCTAGAAAAGTGTAATCAGCCATGCTGCCGTCAAAAAGGAGGCGAGATCTCACGAATATCTTGAAACATTGTATCACCCGAGTTTTTCATTGTCACGTGGAAGTACCAGCACCCGCCAAGTGGACGGACAGGGGACTCGACACCGTGACTTTTCCCACTTATCACCCTCACGCTAATGGACCCTTGAGAACCATCTGGGTACGCGACTGGGATGCTATTTTCATATTAGAAGCTGACACAAGGGGTTACGATCGATAAACTTACGAAGCAGGGTCGAGCTCTTGATAAGAAGGTTCCTGGGTGCGACATTAACTAACCGAGAGAAACGGGGGCGTTGAACCATAATTGGAC
Source organism: Aureoboletus auriporus (assembly GCA_038089615.1). NCBI lineage: Eukaryota > Fungi > Basidiomycota > Agaricomycetes > Boletales > Boletaceae > Aureoboletus > Aureoboletus auriporus. The sequence continues at coordinate 104,440 of JBBPLF010000008.1, forward strand.
ACTTGCCACCATCTTGAACTGTATGTGACGAAGAAACAGGGCGTAGTCGGGCTTAATTCAGGGACATTAATGTCAGTACGCGATCATACCTGCTTGGGCAAGTCAATCCAGAGTTGGAGTCCCGTTGGTTCGGGAACGCCCGGTGCGTGTACTGGCATCTCGGCGTGGATGATGCCCTTGCCCTACGGAAGCGCGATGTCATGGGTGTCAAGGCGGCAGAAGGACGACAGCGGATAACGGACAGCACACATCCATTGGACGCCACCTGTTTCGATCGTTCCAGTGTGTCCTGCAGAGTCCTCATGACGACTTGATCTTGGCGAAAACGAGTCAACCAGTGCTAGTAACGGTTACACGACGAGATCGTACCCTTGAAGCATGTACGTGACGGTCGCTTGACCTCGATGAGGATGGTCAGGGAAGCCCTGGAGTGGGTCGGTGCTCGGCGAGCGAACGACAAGGGGTGATGCTCACGGCGCCTTGAGAAAGATGGAAATGATCTAGCATCAGGAATGGAGTGAAATTGTGCAGGTTCATCGACCCGATGGAGCGCCGGACGCGTGCGCCGACGCCCTAGAGAATGGCTGAGGGGACGGAGATCATATTTATCAGTGAAGAACGAACTTCTTCAGTCTCGATAGCGAGCACTTTTTTGATTACACTGCGAGAAACCGCCATAATGGATGGGAGTCAGAGTGACGATTCAGATTTGTCAGGCGGACCAGATCAGCCCCGCCGTCTGATCCGACAATTATCAGGACGCCGACTGGCTGCGTACACAGCGGAGTGTGATCGGAGATACGTCGGCATCGAACGTGCGAACCGAAAAAGGAAGCTGATGTGGACAAAAAAAACGTTTATCGCATTCTGCCGAGGACATGCCGCACCCAAAAAAGTATGCCGGCACATACCATCAATCAGCCTCATATATATATATCTCTCCAACTCTTCCTCTCCTCTCCTTCCACATACTGCATGGACCGCTTCCTCGCTCCCCATACCTCAGAAGCCATCGCTCACTCACATCTCACGTACGTCTCCATCTACAGTACCCCCCTCATACTCATCTTTTTTTGCAGTGAAAACTGGTTCACGTGGGATCAGGACCATCCCTCGTTCAACGAAACCCTCGTTGCCGGATGTGCGTCCTACCAGGCATTCCACCGGTATCTCTCCGGTTCCGACCTGTTCATCGTCCCCCGTTCGCGCAGCGAACTCGAGAGCGTCTTGTGGGTCAACTTTTGTTTGGTAGCATGACTCATACTGACCGATGAGCTCCTTCAGGCGCAGGTACGCTTATGATAGCATCCACAATGCTATCGCCGTCTCTCGTCAACCCCTTCAGCGTGGGGGTTACAGCAGAGTGAGTCATACTGTCCGCCGCCACCCGCTCCCCTTGCTTAACTGCTATTCCTAGACTTGTATGCTAGCGGAAAAATCCATACGCGATGTACTCAATACCAACGACAATGCCGAGGCCCTCCTCGCTCTCCACACCCCTAGCCGCCAATTTCAGTCCTCCACGTCAGCTAGGACTTTAACCGCAAATACCGGCATTAGAACGTGACCTGGCGCGACACTTTACCATGCATTCTTACATCATTAATTATCTCACCCCCTCGCATCTGTATCACAAGCTTCGCAGCCTTCTGTCTAGTCATTACGCCCTTGACACTTGTTGTACGACTTTCCATCACAAGTAACTTATCTTGATAACTCGCTTAAATTGGAGTGACGTGGCGCGAACGTGCAATTCATTTGGTATCTCGGTTCTCAACTACCCTGGCCCCCGCTTCCCCGCAAATGTTGCATTCTCTCGCTACTCGTTCTCCTATTCTCACTCACAAAGAGGTATGAGATTCGTTCGGAAATATATATCCAAGGATATTATATGTTACTACCACGTGATGATTCTAACTCAAATCCAGTTCCATCCTGGCTGTGATCCTGTACAGACCAATGACCACGCCGTTGCAAGGCTTCCAACAACGCCTCTGTGGCAGTGTATCCGATACAGTGCGCTTTGAAAGCATGCTGCGCCTTTAGATTAAGGACGCCGTGTGTAGCCATCCCCGCTAAGCATGCAAGATTGACGAAACAAGCCAGGCCACAGTCCGAGGTTAGCGCTCATCGATCATATCAATGATATCATGTTCCCATCGAGAAACGCCAAGCTGTAGAGCGCTGTAACCAATATCAGGCAAGTCCCCGTTCTAGGCCCTTGCCAAGATTCGGTGAGCCTTTCCTTCCGTGGAATGTATGTGATATACAAATCTGAGACGGCATTCATGGTAAAGATAAGAATCATCGCGTCATCTGACACAAGGTGATGAGTTAACCGTGATACCTAGACATCCGTACCAGAATGGAAACTAGAGGCAACGAACAACTTGGTCTGTCGCAACTTGGATCTCTCTCAAGTCCGAGATCTTCTTGATACCTTATTCTTGGTAGGTACCATCAATCTGATGGCGAATACGGTTTCCATGTAGGAGACGAGTGTTCATACGAACGTTCGTCACTTCGGGTTCTTCGTTTCTCCCACCGCAACGCCCACGAGCTGTCTTCCTGTATTACTGCATGCGAACAGCATGGTGTGTTCTAGAAACTCAAACTGATCGTCGTCACGTACTCATGCACATGACCCATGGGGCCATTGTGGTTTGCCAATATCGAAATTCATTGCGGTCCTGCACGGACCGGGCATCATGACGGTCAGTCAACTCAACCAATCAACTATGTCTGCAGAAGCAAATTAGGTAACCCACGAAGTGTGTCGCATGACGAAACTTGTCTTGTGCGCTGACATCTCCCCGAGGGCAATCGTAACCATGTCGTGTTCCAAGATACCCGAGACGACCCTTCCGAGCTTGAAACATACGAGTCACGATAAGCAACGCATAGCAATCATTGAAACGTGGCGACTCTTTCGACCCCTCGCTGTTTCATGCCTTGGTTCGCGTCATCTCGAGATGCTCGACATATTTTCCAGTGGTATGGATCTTGCCATTTCCAGTGTTCCGCGTCATCGTAATAGCAACCTCACAATTGCGTTTTCTTGCGTATGTGATGCGGAACTGAGAAATGGAGCGCCGACACGGAATCAAATAAGGAATGACTATTGTGGGTAACAATCTATCAATTGCATCCATAAAAATAAAATGTGCCCCATAAAGGAATGAATGAGCAAGAATTGTGAAGAAAAAAAAAGTCATAGTTTATGCTTGATTTCCTTTCGCGCAATCATCTTGAAACGTTCGATGGGTATACCAGTGGCAAATCTTTCCGCTTGCGCATAGCTTTCCCGAAGGTTGACAGCATCGGGGTTGTTCTTCTCTGCCAACCCGGCTTTAAGGAGGGCTTTGATAGTAAGTACGGAGGAATGGTCCAGACCACCCAGCTCGTCAAACAAGTGTTCGCGAACCACCGCATGGAATGATTCGGTAGACTGAGAGGGGAATATTTTGCTGTTTAAAGACATCATATCGTAAGCAGCCAGGATGAATAAACTCTACAAACAAACACACTTGACGAAACCACATTGAAGTAGTTCTTGGGCGTTCTTCTTCTTGTTGAACACGAGCACCTCATTTGCATTAGCAAGGCCCACTGTTGGGGATTGGCGCGAGTTCGAGGAGCAAAGTTGAAAAAGCACTTACTTCGGTTGATGAAGTTGACGCTCGCTCCTCCCTCAATCACGATACCTTGCGATAACGTTGGTCATGAATGCAGGCACCGTACACAAAGACGCACCCAGAACAGGAAATCCGACATACAACCACGCTCCAGGAAGGGCGTAAATGAAGTCGAAATTGCCCAGGAACGCTTGCAACACATTGTATGATGAATCGTCGGACATTGAGGTGCTTCAAGTTATACATACCAGCCGCAATACCTACGTGATTCCATAAGCGCTCTGAATGTTGTTGACTCACTATTAATAGCGCCGCTTACCCATTACAGGCCCGTTCAGCGCAGCAACCAAGACCTTGCTGTGGCTATAAAGCTAGAACAATGTGAAGGTCAGTGTGCGCCATGACTAAATATATATAGCCTACCGCTCGTGTGCAATCTGTGTTTGCTGAGACTACTCGGGAGCGAAATTGGTCCCTGACGGTGAGCTTTACTTCCGCTTTCGTGGCCTTGACATCAGTTCCTCTGCGAAACCGAAGCTGTTCACAATGATTTTACTGCAATGGGCGACGACGGCCACTCACGCGCAAAACCAGTTTCCGTTGGCTAAACAAGCAGACGACCTCAGCTGAATAGATTCGGAAGGGCGGATAGAAAAAAATTGTTCACCTTGCCACACTGTGACCACAACATCGTCGCGCTTGTCAATTTCCCTCAACGAGTTTGCGAAATCGTCGTAATCTATAATTTCACGTCTTAGCATCCTTGCACTCGAAGGCTATAATGATGAAGGGGGGACCTTCAGTCGACAACGCGTTCAGTCTCCGCGGTTCGTTGAGGGTGATGGTTGCGATTCCTTGAGAGACGTTGACGCGAATGTTGCCCATCTTCAGTCGGACCGAGTTGAGTTCCAAGTTCCAACGTTCAAGCTTTCAAGCGCGCACCCGTATTTCATGCGCCAACGACGCCTTCGAGTTTTGCCGGTAAAGATATACCCGGTTACATTTCCCACGTGAGTCATAATCACTAATCACGAATACTAAGTACATTCACTTGGGGTCGCAATACAACTATCTATCGATTCTATATCTTCCCATACTCGGGTCACGTCCACAGATCAAGGGCCTTCTTCGCTGCAGTCGCTAACATGTTCTCTTTTCCAGTGTTGGTGTTTGATTTCGAGAGGTCCTCTAGAGTAGCCTTAGCATTGTCCTTGACCGTTTCCAATTCTTCTCCATTCGCTCGCTTCCCTAGTTGCCCGAATAATGCACAGATATTGATGCGGAGCTCCACGGGATACGAGGGCAATTCTGGTGGTCTGTGACCGGAAGCATCGTCGCCGCCACCGTTACGAAGGACATTCAAAAGATGGTCGAGAGCACGTTTCTGAGGTGGAGCACGACTGCGCACGGGAGGGGAAGTGGTGATAGGAGAGCCTGTCTCGCTTCCAGCAATCGTCGACATGGCTGCAGAACCTGGGAGCGGAGGGGTTATTTCAGGCAGAGGGGCTATAAGCGCGCGTAAGACCAACTGGCCTGGTACATGTGAGCACGATGACGATGTATATCATCCGCGTGTACTTACCACCATCCCGGTGGGTACTCAGTAGGCTGAGCGCAACGACGGCCTCGTTGATGAGGATTGGATATTTTGCACTTCTACCGATGAGCGCCACAAGGGCATCAATGCAAGGCAGGGTGACCAGGGTTTGCATTGCCCGCTCCCTTTTCTGTTGTCTCGTCTGGTTTTCTTCAGCACTCCGTTGATCAGTCGTGGAATCACTTGACCAAAGTGATTTGATGAGGTTGACGATGACGCGTGTACCTTCGCTCTTAATAGCAATCGTGTCAGATCGTTTAATCAAGGCGAGAAGCTGCGAGAGTCCGGTCGCTTCGATGGGGGTTGCACCATCCGAGGGCAGTATGACGGTGAATGAATTATCGACTTGGGTCGAATATATCGTTAGAAAGAGGAAGAGTGGGGTAGCAAATTAGACTTACTACTGTTATTGCAGAGGTGCTTAACAACGCCGATGGCATTGACCTGCACGATATCTGCCATGACATCACCACGATCATCCCAGACGCCACTTGCCACAATTCGCTCGATTATTCCGGCATTGCTAAGAGCTGTGCGATTAAGAACGGATTGAACGGATGCTTGAGAGAGATGTTTGAGCAGGCCAATCACGCCATGTTTCAACTTGAGGTCCGTTGTTGAGGAAAGTAGAGATTCTGAAGACAGTAGCTGGGCGAGGTTATGTGGTGGGGATAGCAATAGGGTCGCGTGGAATTCTGCAAGAATCAGATGATTAGCAATGCATCTAATGAAACAAAATCATTCAGATATGATCACCTTTTCTAGTCAGGTTTCCGAGGGCAAGGGTCGCGCATATCACCATATCATCTCTAATGTTTCCATAGCTGCCCGTAGTAACAAAAGCGCGAATCCAACTGACCATTCGAGAAACGAATTTGCCCCCAGGGGATGTTTCTTGGGTGTCGTCACAGAGTACATCCGTGTTTTTTTCTTCTCCTGACACTTCCACCACTGCTTTGATCACGGCGGCCTTACAGTCGTCGAAAGCCTTCTCTTGGCTCCGAACTTCGCTGTTGTCTAGACTGGTTTCATGCTGTACATACCAAAGTGGTGCATAGTTTCCTTGCTCAATAAAGTTTAGAATCGCGGACAGGCATGGAACGTTTCGATGCTCTGCAGGGAATACAAACCCGCGGGCGAGGGATAATCGAATGTCCTCGACGTCCAGTGCAAGAGACTCCAGATGAGAACACGCTTCTGAGAGCAGATCAAAGTCGGCGTGTAATAGAGACGTCCTGAGCTGCGAGGGTTGCGCAAAATCTGGAGGGGGCGGAGAAGTTAGCAGTGGCGGTGTGAAAGCAATCAATGGTTGAATGAGGAAGGGGAGGACGTCAGTATCAAAGAGTGGATGTGCTATGGTATGGTCAGGTACGAGGGTAGACAAGGATCATTGGACGAACGAACCATCATCCCTGAGTTCGGTGATGAGCCTCCAAGTCCAATTGGAGAGGCCGACACGGAGAGTCCAAGATTCTGTGGCGTGCTCCGAAATACTGTCTGCCGGAAATAGATTTGCTGGACCTCTCATCCAGGCACCGGCGGGATATATCGCAAACGATAGCCGCACAAGTGTCATGGCAACTTCGAGAGAGGTGAGCCGAAACTTGACTGGCTCTGGGCATGAATTGAATATCAGAGTGCATCGCGTCGGGAGAGCGTGCAGACGCACCGTAACCGAGCGAAGAATTCAGTAGAAAACCGATGGCAGTCTTGATGACCTGTAGGTGGGAGATGGATAGCGGTAGAGGGTTGACTTGTGGTTCAGTCGGTAGATGGTCTGCATAACCTTCGAGTAACGATACGACTACTTGCGGAAAACCAGCTTCCAAGAGTTGACCTCTATTTTGGTCTGAGTGAAAGTAAACTGAATATCGGATGTGTTCTCGAAGAATCGGTGTGCTGACCGTGTTCCACACAAAGGTTTGCGCCAACACGAAGGATTTCGAATACAGTTGTGGCGCGAGTATTGATCGGAACTGATGAGCCATCGAGTGCTTTGGAGAGAAGTGAGGTAAGGTGCTGTGGCAAGCTGCTCGCGCCCAGAGCTGTATGATTATCTTCTGTTTGGATGGTGTCGATATGACGATTCAGTGTGGAACGACGTGCGACGCACCTGTTCCATCTCTGATGCGCAGTAAGTTTGCAAGATGTCTGCAAACAAGCTCGACATCGAGCCACGAATCCTCGGTGGGGTTGGAAGTCAAAAGCAAGGATAGTTTGGATACACATTCGGTGCAGCTCAGGCTTGTCGTGTCCATGATATGATCGACGGTGGCTGTACCACTAGTGTTTGCTCCTGCTCCCCAGACGGAGCGGAGCCCAAAAAGTTGATAGTACATTGTATCGGAATGTCGACAACCTGAACGTTTGAACCATTGAACAGTATGAACCAAGTTCGTCCAGGTGTGTCCTATAGTTATTTTCCGAGTCACCTGACTGGATTTCGCTCTTTTTGCAAGATCCATGTTTGCTGTCATTAATCCATCATTTTATCCATCTTGCAATATTTGCAAGACACTGGTCTCCGAGTCATGCGCCCACCTTGTGTGCCTCCTCGTGAGCTCATTTTCGACTGCTTCGTCTGTCTTGCAAGATGGGGTGGTCTCACGAAAATAGCGTCAGTGCGGTTTGTGCCATACCACAACCACACTGACACCATTTTAGTGCAGCACCAATCAGAAATCTCCCGCGCACCCACCCTCAACATTCAATGTTTTCACCTTAGTCCCGTTCCCCACCCAGTTCCGTGTCGTCATCAACACCCCCCGCCTCGCATAACTCACACCGTATGGTTCTCCCCACTTTCATGGTCTCACCTTTGGCACCCACCTTTCCATATGTTACACCTGCCGTCTCGTTTTCAGACGACCTTGCTTCTGCACCCTCCTGCCTCTAGCTCTCATGATGACGCGCTGGCGTTACTCCAGGACAGCCTCCTCTTCTCATCCATTGGAAACTCAGCGCCCTGGCCACGGAAGGGACACCGTCGCCAACCACATGTCTCCGTCACACGCACGGCGCGCCACCGCCCAAGCACCACCACCACACGACGACGACGACGACGACAAATCATCCTCCCTGCGCTCGTCTCCCGTTGCCCTCTTGTTCTGGCGTCGCAGTTGACCAGTCCAACCCCGCCCAGGCGAACACGCCATCCAAATCTGTCGCCCTCGTCATGTCGTATGTTTCCACATCCAGCCCGTTACCATACATGTCATCTCCTACCACTTTTCGGCGTTCCAAGTACCTTGGGTGATGAGTCCAACTTCGAGGAAGATGTCCTGCCACTCTTTGCGCAAAATTTGTTGGCCGGACAGAAATGCCAGCGCGCACTCAAATCGGTTGGGAACTCAGGCCAGCTTACACCCCCAACACGATTTTCATCTCATTCCTCATGCCCACGGACGAGCCTAGCCTTTCACGACTTACATATGTGCATTATAAATCTACTGTCGTACATATGGCACATCAACATCTATTTTTTTGGTATCGAAGTCAACTTTAGTCGTAGGTTTTACCACGGATGCTAGCACGTCGCGATTGTCTGTTATACAGCAAGTAGCCCTTCAAGGTTGCCTAGCTATTGTGGTGTGTGAGATTGGTCGGGTACCATGGTATTATATACAATATCTACGATACATTACTACACTACTGTATGTAGTGTACACTCTGTCCGCTATCGTGAATAACCACCCCGCCTCGCAAGTTGTGTTCCCAACGCCCGACTTTTTAGCTTCCCAGGGATTATGATAACCTTACTGGTTCAAGTCAGCTTGCAAAGATTGCGGTCGTGTATATATAGGAGTGCGTGGTCATACATTTTGCCGCGGGAAGACCACACGACAATGAATACACACAGTTCGATTTCCTCTCAGACCAGACCCAACATGGTTGTGGCAAATGCCCTAACAGTACCTAGAAGGCGCACTGGCACCCTGAAGGCGACCTGCTTCGCCTGGTGGACCTCCAGTGTGATCACCAAAAATCGACTCGCGACGCAACTGGCGGATCAGGTCTAGCCGTCTCTTGGCCACCTTCCTTGGAAAATGAACACTTGAAATCTATCGCCGGCAATTTATGTCCAGCATTTACCGCAACGAACTGTGGTTTTAGGTGACTCTTGAGGAGACCAAACGTAGGAAAGGGGAGCGATGCACTGGAAGACCATCATATAGGTATTTATCCAGCCTTTCCAGTGGCTCATTTGGACAATTCGGTTGTATCTGGGCAAATGTCAAGTTATGATGTCTATAGTGTGGTGGGTGCTTCAAACATTTGCCAAGTGTATTATAGTGAATACTCAAAGTGAATGATATCCATGACATACCTCGTTGAGAATACAAGCAGTAATTCTTGAGCGATCATTAACCATAACTCGAAAGAGAGTTTCCTAGTCATTAAGTTCGGGTATAAACACGAAGTCCCTGTGGTCAAACGGCGAGTGCCAATCCCCTCTTACAAAAATGCAAATTGAGTAAATACCTGGTAATATAATGAACAAGAAATTACTCACAGAAAAACAAGTTGCCTGGTATATCAAGCTTCAAGATGGAGGTCACTGTGCCCCAAACCCCATGCGCGTTCCAATTTTGAGAGCTACGAAATCGGACCGATTGGAAGTTAAGTGATTGGCTGGTGTGGTATGGATGGTATGTCTCAATTGCATTTCCATCTGGAACGTCGGTAAGGAGACAGCGTCCGTGGTTCGGGTGTGCTTCAAGTTTTCCTCAGCGGTTGTTGGACGTCCCTCACGCTGCTCGTCGGCCCAGTAGTCCATGTTGACGGAAGCAGACTCGTGTTTCTGGCATGATCGAGTCTGAGTCTAGACTCAAATAAGTTTGGGAGTGCACATCGTGGCACACTCCGAAAAGTAATGACATGACATAATCGATAATATGCACAGCCACAGCACACCCCTTCTTGCAGGATGCCTGGCTCAAAGCGAATCAAGTCCAAGAAATCGGCCTCAGCAACGCCATCTGACGCCCTGTCACCACCCGACGACGACCTCATCCACGGTCTGCTCGCCGAGATCGATTTGAGAGACAAGCAAGAGCCTCTTGCAACGGCCCACGAATCGCCTGAACCGCAGGCTGCCAGTGTTTCCAAGAAGCAGAGCTCCAAAGTCCGACATCTCGCGCGGCAGGTGCGTGCAACGTGGATGCGACGTCCGGCAGACTTTATTCCACTTGGTGTAGGCGCGAAAAGCTGCATCGCTGGCCCAGAACCTTGCTCCATCCAATCCTGACATCGATGCTCAAGTCGATCGCGAGATAAAGGAGGAAGCGGCGTCCATAAAACGTACTTGTGATCAACTCTCCATCCAAATTCACGAGGTTGGTGATTGCACCCTCGCTTGCCATTCAAATCCGAGCTTTGCGTTCCACAGATAAATCCAGACGGTCATTGCCTCTTTTCCGCGGTTGCTGACCAGCTCGCTCTCCTCAATGTACTGCCAGCCAACGAAGCAAATTATACAACGGTCCGCCTCGCAGCTGCTTCCTATATTTCCCAACATCCCGACGATTTCCTTCCGTTCCTACCCTCAATTTCCGGCGAGGATGGTGTTGGCGCAACAGAGAATACCGGTCTCATGGACGCACGGCGATTCGAACAATATTGTCTGGCTATTCGGGACACTGCTGCATGGGGTGGAGAGCCGGAGATCCTCGCACTTAGTCGCGCATATAACGTACCAATCCAGGTCATACAAGCCGGCACACCATCCGTAGTGACCCACACCCCCGACGGAAACTTGCCTGATAGTCTTGCGCGTGACCTAAAGATCGCCCGCATCAGCTTCCACCGCCGAATGTATGGTCTAGGCGAGGTACGTGTTCCTGAAGAGAAAAACGACGTTCCTGGCCCCAATTTGTACTTTTAGCACTATAACTCTCTACGACCCAAGAATGCCCTCGCAGCCGTCGCAGACAAAATTCACTTCATGCTCAGCTGACCCCGACGTGCTTGTTTGGCCAAGGAAATGGTCATTCTATGATCACTAGATTTTGCAGCGTTGAGCCTCCCCGCGCTTTTTACCCACCTGTGTCCTACATACCAGATCATTGTCAACTTTTGACAACTAGCATACAGGGGTTCTAATGACGTTCTACGAATCACAGACAAACACTTCCTGCTAAGAAATAGTTAAAACAACCTCAGACTGTCCAACTCATTGATATCCGTCTGACGTCCGTCCATTGGTTGAGGTTGGTCTGCTAGATACCCCCCGAATGCACCACCAAGGTTTGCATACGGATCCGCACCCGGCCCATTATCAACGTCATCATCGTCATCGTCACCGTCCCCGTCAATCCCAGCTTCCGCATCCTCATCCACGAGACCATCAGTTGCACTATCATGACCTTCTGCCGTAGCCTCTCCCAAAAGGTTAACCCCTTGCAAAGACACATTACGGTCTACTTTCGGAGCATTGGAAGATGCATCAGTGGGTTGATTACGAATATGTGGTTCAATGGGTCCAGGACCAGACACAGAAACGGTGGCTGTTGGAAGTTGTGGACGTGCGAGGGGGACGAGAACCGCTCTAGAGTTATAATTGAGCGCAGGAGTGTCCACCAATGCTCTTCCAGCTGCATTTCGGATAAAAGTCTGCGCCATGCGTGAGATACCAGTAAATCATATATACTTGTACTAACCTCTGGGTTTTTGTGATAGATACTACCAAGTGTGCCTGTGTGCAGCAGTAATTGATCCAGCGCACCACGATCCATTCGGTCTGAATCTGTTGTGATAGGAGGTTTCTCTGCGAGGACAATTTCGCCAGCCACTGTCGGGTTCATTGTAAGCATTCTCCAGTACATGAAGCCTCGATCCCGCAAATCGGGGTTGTCTATTTCTTCGGTGGCCCACTTCAACACTTTGTGAACCAACGCTTTTGCAGTTTCCGAAGAGGACTTGTAAATGAAAAGCTTGACTACGGCAGTCAGAAGCGCAAGTTGAACCTGAAATCGCTTAACCGAAATATAGCATCATCGGAACCAACCACGCACCTCGACGGCCTCGTCTAAGAATTTGTACACCAAGTCATCCAGAAGCTCATCGGCGTTGTCAATCCGGTCTGAGAATTGACCCAGTATCCAGACCATGGCCGCCTTGGCTTCAGGCTCCTCCAGGGCATCGAGGTTCTCACAGAGTGTCGGGATGATTCCCTCGTATTTCCCGGGGTAACGTCTGAAAATATCTCTTGTCACAATAACAGCCTCTTGAACGACGTATGTGACTTGAGTCTCGATCAAGGTAAGAAGCGATTGGATACATATATCCGCTGCTACCTCAACCTTGATAGCCAGCCGGCCTATCGACCGCACGGCTTTACGGACAAAGTCGACATCTACTTCCGATGCGTACCTGTAATCCCCGAATTAATATGTCCCCTCTGAAACTAAATGAGGCACTTACTCTTCCAACTCCGCTAACACTTCTCTTGCGTTCTCTTCACGTGCCAGTCGGTACATAATTTCCAGCTTCGCCAATTTGACGTATATTGGGTCGTTATACTTGCAAAAGAAGACTTTGACGTCATTCTTCAGGACAGCAGGCCTCCGTTGAATAATAAGCAAAATGTTGCGCAGAGCAACGTATTGAACTTCTGGACCAGAAGACAATAGCGTGACTAGATAGCCCATGATGATCAGTCCTGATAACTCCAGATAGAGCCATTTCATTACCCAATGGCGGGCCCATCTTCTTGCAGATGTGCTCGGTAAGTTTTCGATTCTCCATGTAATTCATCAGGTACAGGAGAACTTTGATCGTAGTCAAAACCACAGCTGAGTTCGCGTGTTGTAATTGAACAATCACCCTTTCTGCCATTATTTCGGCATCAGCGTGATGCTCTGGGACATAACGTAGCAGAGCATCCAGTATATATATCTGGCCCCACCTTTATTCCGCATTAACGAAATCCATGATATCGCACAGATAGACTTACTCTGAACTCTCCCCCAAAGCGGAGATTAATTTGTTTGCTATTGTCTGGTTCAGGCGGAAAATGACACCATCTTGGCGATCTCCAATCTCAGAGAGTGCCGCTACAGCATTTGCGACAACTGTGGCATTGGCATCCAGCATCATATCTCTGAGCATTTCAACGAACCCTGCTCGTTCTGCTTTCCTGGGATCAGCAGCATACAGTTTCGCCACGCAGATAGCAGCGGTCTTGCGCACATAAGGATCTCGATCCTTGATGCAATGCCGCAATTGTTCACTAAGCGCTTCCGTCACTACGGAAATGGGTATGTATGCCATCGTCCGTATGGCGAGCGCACGGATGAGGGGATTGCGATCGTTACAGTCCTGGAAACAGAATATGGGCCTGGGTTTGACCAACCATACACAGGCATACCTGGAGAAAGCTCGGAATGACAATCTGTATTTGTTCTGGCTTGGATCGACCGTAGCTGACAAGGTACAGGTAAACCACTGCGATGGGTTTGTTTGTTTGGAGAAATGAAACGTTGGGAGCTGTGGCACTCACTCTTCTTTATCTCAAGTAGAGGGGTCCCGATACACTGAACAACGTCATGAAAGAGCGGTGACACTAGTGAACGAACATGTTTGATGAAAATAGGCGTGCATTGAATCATTCACGCACTGTCGTTGCCCATGGTTATATTTGCGACAATCTTCTTGAGAACCGTCCTTCGTTTCTGGAATTTCTTGTCCTTTGCTTCTGCGGCTTGAAGCTCTGCACGAAATTCCTGGGAAAAGGCGATTCTATGGTGACCATACCCCAGTTCTGAACCGGATATACCTCGATCTTTCCGCGCTGAAAGAACTTGCCATCTTGTCCTGGTTGAGTGGCCATTCTTCGTCCGAATAGATAGTTTGTTATTTATGTAAGGCGCGCGATTGGACAGAAGGGATGGAACCGAATCCGACACAGGGCAATGGGCGTGGTAGTTTGTGGACCTTGTGGTAGTTGCTTTGAAATGCACAACTCTCGCTTCGGCACGCACAACTTTAGTACACAACTTCGTCGTATGACCAACTTGGACTCTTCAGCCGTATTATTGGTCCTAGATTCAAATCCATCGTGGTTTTCCAGGAATGCGAAGCGAAATTATCACCTACTTCCCGACGGAGCTCCGAACCTGAGAGGTGAGTCCATCCATGGTTTCGAAACGAGATCAACATTAACTAACAATGGCCTATATTGCTACCCTATGCAAGAGTAAAAAAAACTCATGTTTCCTTGTGGCAGGCATCTGAATGACGATTCAAGGGCTTCCATCTACCCTCTTTGAAAATCAAGGCTGTGTACGGTACGCAATGACCTTGCAAGGTGTGGCGACCCACCTTAGGGCGCCAGCCCTAAGGTGAGGGGTAAGGGCAGCTCGGTGCGGAGCCATCTTATCGGCGAGAGCATTCCAGCCCTTTCGAGTCTCGTGCGCCTGCGTGCATTTTCACGTTCCATACGTGCCATGCCGAGACGATGTGGTCTGTGACTCTGCGTATCTCTGTCTCAAACCATCCCAGTTGGGATTCGATGAGCGACATACATTTTATGCTCATTTACTCTACTCTTACAATGCAAGTTCACCGCCCACAATTTCTATCGCGACAGACAGTTCGACATGTCTGATCCGGAGTAAAACACTACGAAGTCTCCATGTGGGCCTTCTCACATCTTTTGAGACTTCAAGCTGCAAGATTTGGGGTCAACTGTAGAAAATCAGATCTACAACCAATTTCTTTTGGTAGCAGGTGAGTCTTTGAACACTGGTGGCATTGTGATGAATCCTGGGTTCCGTTATTTAAGTAAGCTCACTGCTCTGCTTCTCTCCATATACTTACCTGGGCTGATAAGCTTATTCCTTGCGTACGGTAATCCACATCAAGCATACCCGTTGCTTCAAGGACCCTGTGGGCACAGGGCACCGCTCCAAGCGAGAGTTCACCCGTGTCGATTCTCTCCCACATTGGAGAACCGGTGACCACGCTCTCTCTGACGGCGGTGTCTGTGACAACTTCAGCGGGCCGTCCGATATCACATTTTGTTGCAGGTTTGAAGATCAACCGGAATTCTATTGATTATATCAGGCTCTTACTGACCCTTCCACTGGCGTACTTTGTCCATTTACTTCTTTGCTCCACATGACAAAACTTGAGAAAACCATGTTATCTCGCAACATGAAAAAGCAATAATCACACAACAGGTGGGCGGGATTACACAAATGCTGTGGAGTTAAAAAGTCTTCCGACGATTGATTGCGTTTATTACTATGACTAATGTTCCTCAGAAGATGCTGTGGATGACTTGGGACTGATAGGCCCAGGGTAACGACATCAAGATCACATTTGTGACGGGATTACCCAACGATATTCAGCGCGTTTCTGGCTCTAGCGTAAGGGAATTTGGTGGCGAATTCGGGCAAAATATTATCACAGTCGATGGCCTAAATGACAGGGTGTACTCCGAGAAACCCGACCGCACGACTTGTTGATCGCGGCTAATATTCACTGACTTCGGCCTTATTAACAACTCCCCGGTTGCTGTGAGTAGAAGTCAATTTCACCGCACTTCAGCATGTAAAGCCCTAATTAAGGAACATCTTTGCTATAGAGGGGGTTAATATTGTTCTTCCTTAACGACTAAAACGACAGCGGTTACTTACGCCATAGGCGAATACGCTTTCTAATGGACAGTGGGCGTTAAATATGATGGCTATACGAGCTGTACAATCTACGTCATTTGAATGGGCTGTCTATTGTCGTATATCACCTTACAGGGTACGGTGACATGATGTTGACCGAGTTCAAGTTTGGTTTAGAAGCTAAAGAATTGTTTTCCGGTTGCCTCGGAATCAGGCACAGGAGGTCCTCTGATTTCTGGTTCATTTCGGTGTACTGTCGACCAGGCAACTTCTCTTTTCCCATTTGAAGAGGGGTACGTATATGCTGAGACAATAAGACCCTCCATGGCGTTCGTATGTCTCATGACTGGTTTCTATGGGTATACTATACTGGAGATGGTAAGGTAAGATTTCAGGGATGCGTTAGATCGGTCTCAAGGGACTCGGACCGTCGGGGCCAAAGTTTGCACTGACAGGACAATGAACTCTTTATTTACTGTAACCTCCGAAATGCACACATTTATCGTCCTCCAGACGACTGCTGTCGGACGGAACAGCCAAGGTTCCCGGAGAAAGATCAACGCCAGCGGCAGTGCTAACATACGGTCCGATGACCGATCAGTGTGATCATGATCACACGACATCAATGTGGCCTTTTTGATTTTGGTCACACCAAGATCCAGGCGAAGTCGCACTACGGTCGTAGCAGTACCGGCGTTACCGGTTCCAGGAGATCAGATCATTCATCATATTAACATCAGTACCAAAAATACTTAGCACCAGTGCACGATTATATATAACGAGATACAGCATTGATACCAGAATGAAACGAATACTAAGCCATCACACTGAGGAGGTGTAATTTTATGATGTGAGTTTGCGATGTACGGATAAATGGCGGGTAGCCTTATTGTTACATTTTCCTGGAAAATAACATTCAGATTGAATCTTTTCTTTTGCTGACCAATGCACAAGCTAACATGCGACAGAATGACACGGCCCAATCGTGGGTTGAGTGAGGGTGCGTCAGTGGGCGCAGCCGAACGCGAGTGTTTGAACTCTGGCAGGTTCCATTCAAGATGGTACGTGAGTTTATGCGTATCGTCCGTTTTGGGACAGTGGCGTGTAAGCCGTGCCAGTGCGTGTGTGGAGGTTTCGTACTAGTGAAGGTGCCAGGGGTCTGGTGCGCGTGATGTTGTCGGTGAGCAACGCGAAGGGCTCATTGTCATCCTGTCCCGTCCGTTTTTGTTGTGTTGGGGTAGGAACCGGGGTCGCCGTTCCCTATTGGTGGGTTGTAGAATAATGGGGTGGTGCTGGTCTAGATGTTGGGATGACAACGGCGACCGCATTGGTGATGGTGCACCTCCGCCAAGTTGCGCCGTAGCCATGATTGAACGTTTGAACGAGCGCCTGAGCGACGGTGTCATGGATGGTTTGCTATTAGATGATGGATGATGACCATGGCCGGATTTCCTGTCGGAATCCGGTTCATGTCACGTGACCGTGGCATGGAATAATGCTCACTGGCATGCTCACAGACCTTGCTCAACGTTGCCCACCATGTCGAGGTCTTTGACCGCGACGCAAATCATCAACCAGGGAGATTATCTCGACAATGACTTTGATCCAAATTCTTTGACTGTTTCTCAGCTACTAGGTGTCCTCACCCACCACCAGATCCGTTATCCTGCTCCCTACACCAAGGCCAAACTCGTCCAATTGTTCCTCGATGAAATTAAACCAAAGGTCGTCAAGTTTCGGAAGGAGAAGCTGAAGAGGGAGAACAGTCTTGCCAGTGAGGATGGCATCACAGATGGCGTGACTGGCCGACCTCTCAATGCAGACACAAAGGTGCCTAATTTCTCCCTCTGTTGGTATTGACTCATAGTGGTCCAGACTAGACGGTCTTCGCGAAGACTCTCCCGTGCCCCAGAGGACGACGAACTCCCGCAAAGACCAGAACCTGTAGGGTTAACGAGACCCCATTACCCCTTTCCGTGCTCATACTCGTCTCTAGTCAAAGCGCCGTCGTTCATCCGCCCAACCGGATTTGGGTAGGATTGCAAGCACGAAAGCTCGTGCTAAGGCGTCTACCCTTGTGGAGGAAAGTGAGCCAGAAGAAGAGGAATTACCCGCTCGGAAAGTCACGAAGAGGAGAGACGTCAGTTTATTGAGTTTTGTCTATTCTCGAATGGCATTAACACTATATTTCAGGATAACCCTCAGACACGCCGGACACCAGTATGTTGCATGACCTCGCTAACTCACGGAGTTAACCCTGCGATTTATAGTTGGCAGACGACAGTGGATGGGAGGATAACAACATTTTCCAATCTGGCGCCGAATCATCGTCCCCGGCACGTCCATCTCCTGTTCGCAGGACAGCACGCAAAAGTATCGCTCATAAGAAGTCTCGCCACTCTATGTCGGCACCTCCGCAATTTTCGCCTCCGTCATCTCCAACCAAAGCCCCCGAGTCCAAGTTTGAGCCACAACTCCCATCGGAGGTCTTGCGCCCGCCACCCGCGTGGTCGCCACCTACAAAGAGAACGTCATTTCCCCAGAGTCACCTGTCTAGCCCATCTCGTGCTTCCGAACAACTGCCACAATTTCACATTCCAGATGTGGAATCAGGAGCCCCGGGCCGTGGTTTTGACTTTGCCGCGCCGCCGGTCAGCGGTCCGGAAGTCGGGATCGAAGAGTCTGGGCTTAGCGAGCAAATGACATCAACCTCTGAGCAAATCTCAATTGCCGTCGTCAACCATAATGAGCCAGGCGCGAAACCGAGGCGCTATCTACTGACATTCCTGTACACGATCTGTTTTCTGGTTGCCTCCAGCATCATTATCAATTACAAGGGAGAATCTGCGTCCATTGGGTTTTGCGACGCCGGATCGAATAGCAGTCGAGCTTTGCAGAAATTGCGAGCTGATATTGCCGCAACAGAACCATGCGTCCGACCGAATCGGACCCTTCTGGATATACCGTCGGAGGTCTTTGATGCAATCATTTCCCAAGATGGAACAGGGTGCCAGGTTCTTTCGTTGATCCCCTTACCACACCCGCTGGCATGCACACCTTGTCCAGAATACGCATCGTGCAACCAGCACACGGTAACGTGCAATAACGGATATTTACTGCGTCCGCACCCTATTCTTGCGCTGTTGTCACCTTTCGGGGCCGCGCCATCAACTCCTGTCGAGATGGTCTGGAACTTCATTTCTAAGGTGGCCGATGGGTTACCTGGAATGGGCTCGGTCGCATTCCCACCTCACTGTATTGAAGATCCGAGACGAAAGAGGAATATTGGCGCCTTGGGGAAGGCGATCGAAGCCCTGCTTGGCCAGGAACGTGGCAGAAGAGTCTGCGCCGACGGTGAAGGGGCGCTGACGATAACTGATAGTGAAGGAGGTGAAGCCAAGAAATGGGGTTTGGAAGTAGATGTCTTGCGAGAGATGATGAAGCAGAAAACTGCGGTTCGTGGATTTGTCCGTTCTCCGAGACGCGGCGAATGATATTTTTGGTAGCCACACCTTCTAGACACTTTTGAAGACACCTTTAACGAAGCCATGCAACAGCTTGTCCAATGGGGCAGTGTTGTATTTGGGGAGGATATGTCGTGAGTACGGGGATCACGACTATTCGATCTTGATTGTCTAAATTTGTCTCAGTGGACATCGCTATTTGGCCCACAAGACGGCGAATTTAACCCTGAATTGCAAGGTCACTGTAAGGGTGCGAGATATGTGGTTACGCTGGCGAGCGACCGTTTTTGGTAATAGTGCTATATTTTATGCTTGTCGTTGATGCTGACGAGAACAGTATTGTTTGCTAGTACATGCATGCTATATGCCTTCCGGCGGTCTCGCGCCCACCGCCAAATTGAGAACAAGCGTGTCGCGGAACTTGTGCAAATTGCTCTCGATACGTTGCGTAATCAAGAGATAGCACACCATACGGACCCAGTCACGGCACCTTTTCCGTATTTGTCGTCTCTTCAACTCCGTGACCTCATTTTGCAAGAGCAACATTCAATAACCGCCAGAAAAAGGTTATGGGATCAGGTGGAACGGGTTGTCGAGGGTAACGCGAATGTCAGGGTCAATCTAGAAGAAGTACAAGGGGGAGATGAACACCGCGTGTGGAGATGGGTAGGAACCACAGGAAGAGGACCAGAGTATCGGAAGAGGGTTCAAAATGAGACTGAAAAGGGTGACGGCCACGTCGCCTGATCTACGGCGTCGGCGACCAAAATTTGTGACGGGGACCCCTAGACCCGATGGCTCGTATCGATTTAACTAGCTTGGAAATGCTCATGTTTGCCGTTTTGTAAAGTACATATCATATGGTGAACTTCTTGCCGGTGGTGAAAGGTAATGAAAGAACCGATACGCCTTATGGTCGTTTCCCATTCGGAACCTTGTTGGAAGATCCGGATCCGGGCTTGGAACAATTACTAGAGGCACTGCCTGTATCCATCCGATGGGATGGCGTACTCAGGAACAAATTGCAGCCACCAATCAGTCACAAGGATCAAGCAAGTGTTTTGAGACCGCAGCAAGGCGCCGCCCACATTACAACAGCCTGCGAAATCAAGACCAGATAGAGCTCGAAGGTTCAATCGGACATGGTCCAGAACATTGCGAATATGGCAAGTATGTTGCCGAGCACCCAATAAGATCTAAGTCTAGACATCTGGGATCTGATTCACAAAAAAAGAAAAAGGTTGCTACCCCGAATACGACTTAGGAATAGGGCGAAGTGATTCCCATCGGCAACCCCGCCTGGATCTTGTCGATGAGGGCCCTTTTCATGAATTGCTCTTCTGCGAGCACGCGGGTTGTCTGGGAGATGGTATGGGGATATGAAAAAGATGTGAAGAGTGAAAAGAAGAACCCCTCACCCTCAAAAAACGTTCTAGATCGATGCGCCCAGTGTTCAACGCCCTATGCAAATGGTAAATGGTATCTTCGATCGCATTGTCTTCGGCAACTAAATTGATCAGCCTGAAGGCGCTGTCGGTCAGTGGGTAGAACAAGGACAAAAAAGGACATGCTGATTGTGGACGATGCTGGTGGAGCAGAGGAGTTCGTCAACATCGGGATCGCCCTTTCTACGGATGTCGGCGAGGTTGCGTTCGGCGAGATCGATAGAGGTTTGGAAGCGTGCTGCGACATTACGGCAAACGTCTCTCACAGCCTCGAGCCGGGCCATCTCATCTCGGATGGCAGGCTCGCCGGCAAGAAGATCCGACTGGTGGGCACGCAGGCGATCGGCTTCCAAGCGCATGAGCTGGGACAAGGATGAAGACTCGGATCGAAGTTTGTCATGAATTTGAGCATGCAATTGGAGCAGTTCTGGGTTGGGAGGGCGTGGCGGTGCAGTGGCGGGGGGCTGTGCAGGAGGGGATTCGTCGTCGAGCAAGTTTGGACGTGCGATTGGTGGAGTGAGAAGATGGGGCGGCGGATAGGGCAGGGAGCGGTAATTAGAAGTGGGTGAATCTCTAGACTGTTCGATAGTTGATCGCAACACATTTCCGAGCTGATATTGGGAGGGCTGGGTATGTTGGGGCAACGGCGGCGGGGGGCGAGAGTATAGGTCGGGCTAGATAAGATGTACGATTGAGGCAAGTGGAGCGGCAAAGAAAGAAGGGCATACTTGAAGGGGGGGTGTCGGCGGGGTGTCGGTAGGGCGCGGGGGGACGGGTTTCGGAGGCAATGGGGGGCGATCGGGCAAGGGGGAGGAGGGGGCTGGACTGGAGGACTTGGGTTTGGCGTATAGTGGGGGGAAACGTGAGAAATGGTCCTGCATCGCTTGGAGGAGGGCGACGAGATGACAAGGCTGACAAGATAAGCGGGGGCGGCGAATTAGAAAAAGGGACAGACCTCGGGTTTTTTGACCCAGTCGAGGGCGTACTGAATGGTGCAACGACCGCTGAGATCGACGTGCTTGCTCGGGCGGACGAGCAGGTCGGTGGTGGGGACGACATAGCAGATCGGGGCGCGGCGCGGATAGTCTTTTGTCAGCCAGATTGCGATCGGGATATTGTAGGACGCGCCCCTGAAGGAGATCGGGAGGAGACCGTGAAGACAGAGAAGGAGCTGGGCGCGGCCATCGTCGTAGGCTGATCGGCGGGTAAGATAAGGCTCGTTGAAATAGCGAAAAAAAACAGGGACGTACTGTAGACATCAGATTTAGGTCTCAGGGCAGGGAAGCGGGCCAGGGCAGCCTCGACATCGGCATGGACCCGCGCGCGCTCCTCGTACGAGGCCACGTTCTGCCGCAGCCATCGATCCATGAGAGCCAGACTGTATTTCAAGCGGCGACGTTGGATTCATACTCCGACTTGGCTCTGGATCTGGCCCGTGCACGTCGGGACCCCCCAGCCGAGATCTCCCGATGTGTGTTCCCACACTCCCACTCCGCTTCTGTGGCGGGCACTTTCCATTTCCGCGTGGCACCCGATCGGTAATCTCGCCAATTCCAGGGCATTTTCAATTTAGTGCGCACCGAACGAGCGGGTCTCTTCTGCCAATCCGGATCTTTAGCCTTTGTTGTCCCTCTTCGTTCTCCTATATAACCCTCTCCCAATCCTCCGAATCCCCATCGACACAATGCGTGCCACCTCCCACCTCCGGTCCCTCACTCCCCAGCGAAAACACAGGAAACTCCTCAAGGACGGCTCTTCCGAGGTCTGGCCAGAGGACATCGAACGCGTCTTCGTCCAAGGCCCGTCCCCCTCCCCCCCTCCCCCGCGCCTGCTCACCCCCTTCCAGGTCTTCGCGAGTACTGGGAGTCCCCCTGGGCTACCTACTCCCGCGGTCGCAGCCGTTGGCGCAACCAGTTCCTCGTCGACTATCTCCAGAAGAACGGCGTCGACCGCTCCAAGAAACAGGTCGCAAGCCACATCCAAGTCTTGCGCAACATGTGGAAGGGCGAGCCAGGTACGTCTCCCGTCTCCCCCCACGCCTCCCACTCACCCCCCACAGAGTTCCACCTCGTCGCAGGTGGCGAAGAGCTCTCCCTCGAGACCTCCCTCCTCCCGAACATCAAGGCGGAGGACTCTCCTGACGCACATCTCCTCACCCCAGCCGGTCTCTTCGACGACCACTCCCCGGTATCCGATCGCTCTGCCGGCTCGGCTACATCCTCTTGTCCGCCCCGGCCCCTCTGCTCTCAACCGGACCCGCTTCAGGGCATCCGTACCCACCGCGTCGACGACGATTCCCGTCGCGTCCGCTCCCTTTCGGCCTCGGACTGCCACCGTTCCGATCCGCGCCGTCTCTCCCCACTCTCCTCCTACTGGACATCGGACCTCGCTCGGTCTTCGGCAACTCCATCCTGCCCGAGTACCCTCTACACCGCCTTTGACAACTATTCTCCCGAGCCCTCCCACCAGCCCACCCTTCCCGATTCGCCACTCACATTTACCGAGTCTTCTCTCTTCTCTGCTGAGCCCACTCCCTGTCCCATCGGACTCACCTCCCTTTCTCTCTGGGCAGAGGGCATGCCTGCTCTCTCCATCCCCGTGGACGCGCTCGCACAGCCGTTCGTCCACTCCTCTCCGGCCATCGTCCTCAGGATCAAACTCCATCTACCCCCGATCGACATTCCCTCATTTCCGGCTCTACACGGCGTTCAAGGATCTCTCACATGCACCATGCGGCCTTCCGCAACCGTTCGATGCTCCACTGCCATTTTGGTACGCGGCCAGTGCACGTCAAGAGAAAGCAACCTCTGCACCTTGATGTCCGCCGAACCCGCCGGAAACGACCACCTTCAATCCGCTACCCTCCTTCTCCCTGACTCGCCCTTGACGCGTAGTCGCTGGCTCGACTCCAGTATGTCTCTCTCTTTCCCGATACCCCCTCCTCATGTTCACCACGTGCCTCTCACAGCCTTGCCGACCTGTATCGTCCAAAAGATCATCGTAAATGAAGTCGTCCTCGCAGTCATCTTTTACGATTTGGATAGAGGGCAGTGCGAAACAACGCCCGCTGCGAAACTCATCGGAATCCAAAAATACCCTGCTCGACCAGAAAGAACGCCAAGTCCACAGTCCGCTTATCATGCCGATTCCCTTCTGCCTACCTATACCCATATTCCTGGGCAATGTATACCGCGCTCCACCATCCCTGCTCAAACCTCTCTATCTTATGCTTTGTCAGCTATCAATGCGGATTCCTCCCTGTCAGGCACGTCGTCATACTCGGCGGCGTTCATGATGCCTTCTTTGCTCTCATGACCCTCATGACCGTCCTCATTACCCGGACATGCATCGCCATCGAACTCTGTATTTTTTTCCCCCTCTTTGGATATTGTCTTCTTTGAGCTGTTGTTGTTTCAATCGGGTCCATTTTGTACTCATTTTAATTCTCTTCGCCTTCTTCGATCTCACTTTGTGTTTTTGAATCCAACATCAAGTATTGTACATATGTACTTTGTACTCTCACTGTGGACCCATATAGTACGTCTAGTCACTGTTACGACCTGGCATAACTAGAGAGCCTTCGGGCCGATTCTCGTATTCGAGAATCATAGTGGCGTTGCTGTAATTGCAGCAATTCAAAGAACGATGTTCCAAATGGATGGCTAAGCTGCGGATCGTCTATTTCTGGCATATACAAACCATCCACATGACGATCGTCCGTCGTGAGTAACGCTTCAAGTTGGGGTTCCTTCATGACCAAGCTCCCAACGAATTCTAGTGCGCGGAGTGTCAGCCCAGCCGACCAATTCAGTGACGCAGTCAGCAACCGTTTGGCAAACGCCGCAGTTCGCCGGGGCAAAAGGTTGCCCGCACTGCGCGGGGAGAAAGCCATTGTCAGCGCCCTGAACAACATGTCCGGGATGGCCGGGCACGCGTCCGGGAGCTCGCTGATTGGTAAGATGATAGCGTAAAGATGGTTGACAAATTCACTCAGGTCGATATTCAAGGCTTCGCCTGTGCGCCCAAGTTTCACACGTGAATACGCGGTGCGTCACAGAGATAATAAAGCGAAACAACAGACCTTGTCCCGACAAGAGTTCAAACGCCGTCACAATGCACTGCAAGCGATGCTGTACATCCATGTTTTTGTCTGATGCTCCGTCTGCGTTAGGTTCTCGAATGATGTGGTTCTTGAGAACTTGCATTAGATCCCTGAAGAAGTCGACGTTGACGAGATGTGCGTATTTGGATATACCCCTCAGGGCTGCCGGCAACAGAGGTGTCGGTTGCGGGTTCTTGAGTATTCGAAAGTACAGCACGAAAAGAAGCTTCAGGGTTTCGGTATGCTATTGTCACTCCTCGTCAGGAAATCGATACAATACGTTCCATCCATCACTCACCGTCCTAGCCCGCTCTTCTTTGTCCACTTCCGCTTCCGCCTCGCGTACCTCACGTTCAATCCCCCTTTTCTCTTTGAGCGCTTTCCTGCCCTTCTTGCTCAAATAAGGACGGTCCGTCGATTTACCTTTCCCTGTTTTCCCCTTGGTGGTCTTGTCATCTTTGTCAACCCTAGAGTCTGATGCTCGCACGCTCAGCTCGGTCTTGAGGCGCAGATGCAAAAGACACGTGAGAACCTCTGGGTGCACATTAAAGTGCCTCTCTTTGATCATGCGGTTTAACAATTGTACAGTTTCGAGAGAAGGGACGCCGGTAAGATCGTTTCGGAAGACGCTGATCAAAGTATTCAAACACAGATCGCATGACTGCGGATCAAATCAATCGATGCCCTGTGCGCATCAAAGGAAAAAGGCGTGCCTCATCCCATGTTTTCTTGCTCAAGTGTGCCACAATGCATGCCAGAAGGTTTACCCGAAAGTTGAAATGTGTGACATTCGAGGCAAGGGTGCACATGCATGTGAGGGCAGCATCGGTCAGGTCGCTTTTGGCTTTATGGATGCTCAAAGAAGGGACACGAGGCGGCGCAAAGAAGAGCCCACCTTTGATTTCGGTTTCGAGAGCGCGGAGATAGGACTGATACACGAGTACAAGGCCTTGTTCCCATTCACGTGTTCGGGCGACCATCTGGCTAACCTTTTCTGATTTTTCTTTGTCCGTCAGGGCGCGTATCCGATATCCAGGAATGATATCTTTGAACACGGCGAGCTGCGATAGGGTGGCTAGCTTGCGTACGGCAACATCGTTTTTGACAGGTTCCGCGTGTGATTGGGACGTGATCGTCTCGAGAGAAAAGGTATGCAGGCGGCGGAGTAGACCTAACTAGGACATCAAATGAGGCGAGATAACGGGGTCATCGTACAGCAGACGGACACTGTTTTCTGGATCGGAAATTATTTCTTGGCAAATGCTGGCAATCTGGTCTTTTGCACCCTGAATCCTGGCTTTGCGTGATCTGTTTCCTATCACAGCTACCACAGCAAGTCGGCCAAAGCGAGCGCCCGTTGCGACGTCTTCCACTGTGGTAGGCATTACTGGAGGCGATTGAGAACGGACAGTGTCCTCCACGTCTTCATCGTTATCACTCTGAGCTGGCGCTACGGTCACCTTTTCTGAAGTTTGTATTCGGCCATCAGCAAGCTTGATTGGAAGGCCACGAATGTTTCGACGCGTCTCTGGTTCGCGCACTTTGGGCAGTCGTGGGACGCGTTCGTATGGCATTTCGGTATCGGAGTCCAGCTCTGCCGGTTGCTCCGAGTTACTGTCGGAAAAGGCATCGTCTGCTGCGTCAGAATTCTCGATGTCGGTGTCCCAAGATTCCGACTCCTCGTCGTGCGAATCGACTGACGGCAGATCATCGAATCTGGGCTTGCGGACGGGTTTGTGGAGTTGGCGGAGACGTTCAGTCTCCTTTTTGCTCCTAGTCAAACTATTATTGGCGCAACCCTGGGTGGTTCAGGGGGGGGGGGCGAAATACCTTGCTATGCCCTGCTGGTCGAGGTCGGCGAGGAAGTTGATGGAGTCGCCAAACTCGTCCACCAAGGCTCCATCGTCGTCCTCATCGTGGTTGTCGTGATCGAAAGATGCGCTAGGGATCGAGATGTACTTTCGTTCGAAAGCCTTCTTTGACTGGCGTGGTGTTTCTTTTTTTTGCTTTTTTGCTGGACGCTGGTGGGAGAGGTGAACGAAAAGTCTCTGGACGAGGACAGGACCGTAATTACTGGGATGGCTGCTGGTGGAGCTCTTTTCTGTGGTTTCGCCATGATGTGAAAGAGGAAGGTGCTTGCCATCTCTCCTCCACCATGGATTACAGGGCGGGCACGCCTCCCCCCGTCCACCATGCTCTTCGCCCGCACCACATCGATCTCGTCGCTCTCTTCCTTTTGGTGTTCAAAGAGTTCTACAACAATCTCCCACCCAACTTTTTGTTGTTCATACATCGCTTCTTGCTTTGCGAAGCTTCCGAGGTCGGCATACGCCATGCTCGTCCGCGGCATTCTCATTTCATTTCATCAGGTCGTGCAACCGAGAACCCATCAGGAGACCCTATCAATACTGCGATCTGCGCCAGACACCGACTCCCCCAATGTCCACAATCTCCTCCTCGCCTTCGAGGCAGTGGTATGCCCGAGTTCTCTGGCATCCCCTAGTTATCTGATCGAGGGTTCCCCAGCCAGGTCAACTGACCAGTGCTGATCAGTTGACCAACTTTTTTCATAGTTTGTCGCGTACGCAGACCTGACTCCACCAATAATTTAGTCATCTTCTAGGTACCCCTGCCATCTTCGTGGAAAAGGCCGAAGACGAGGTACATACCAACGGCTCTTGTTCGGCTGACCCACTGAATTGCGTTTGATATTAGCCGAATGTCCTCGTATGCCTGCCAGGAACCTTCTCTGTTTAAGATTCACTTATTCAATTGTAGGCGCGTCGCTCGATCTTTGGTTTCTTTTGCCGTCGCTGCTTCGTCAGCTTCATCAAACTCTCGTTCTATGGGGTCATGCAATTACAAAAGGACTATCGAGCCTGGTGCGAAGGAGACCATCAGGCCGGCTATGGCCCTGTGGAAAGAGATACCCTTACAGGCGATATCTGGATCTTCAAAACAGCTGCTGATCTGAAATTATTGGCGCGCTCGGAACCATGGGAACTGTGGGTTTTTGTACCATACGGTTCCTTATATATAAACACAATAACCACTTCTCAGCTGGGAGAAGGGTAGCTTCACAGGCGACGATGTTATAGGGCCCGAAAACTTAAGAAGATATTTTGAACAACGTTTCCATGACCGTAACGATTCGTACGCACCGGCTCCGTCTCGTGTCATCTGATGATGGTGATCTATTCTTAGAGGAATACGACACCATGCGTTGTCCAACCTTGTGCGTATGCATTATGTCCGAAAAGAATATCCCGCAGCGTGCAAGGTCCGCACTCATCTTGAAATATGTGTTCCTCCCTGAACATGCACGTATCAGCTTTTGCAAGAGGCGATCGCAGTCGCACGCACTAGTGGCGATCGTGTCACGCTGCAGCACTGCATCAGGTTGGTTCAGCCGGTCCCGTCTCTTGCAGGGACAGATCATTTATGACCCTCTTTAAACAGCATGTTGCACCGCTTGCCTCCGGATTCATCAGAAAACGACATGCCCCTCTTGAATGAAATACAGCCAGATTTGCATCCCACTGAGGTCCTTTTTGATGTTGCAAAGCTCCTGCAACCGCAGAATGTACGATTTCTGCGCGATTAAAGCTGGGTGTTGGTCCGATCAATTGATCAACGTTGGTTCTAGGGCCAGCCTTTAACACTCTGTTTTGAGAAACTTGCCCAGGCTATCGGACTTTACGATCACTGGGTTGATATTAACAAAGCAGCGTGGTGTGAACGAGAGTTGCTCGGACAACATGCGATGCAGGGTGTCTTGTGGAGTACATTGGGTATGCCTTTTTGAAAAACCGCTATCCAGCAATTCGCTAGACGAATCTCTAGGATGCTACGGACTTGCGGAAGTGGAAGAATCCTTCGTTCTCGCGTTTTCCAAGACGGGGGACAACGATCCTAACCATCTGAATGTCGCGCTTAATCGAGCTTACAGGGTTGGTTGATGTTAACTTTGTGGGATAATGTGACATCGATCTTTACCCTGTTTCATGTGTTCTCGAACAGCTTTCCAGGGCTGGATCGTATCAAATTGCCTTGGCTGCGCTCCTTCATCCAGAGACATGGCGGGGCCTTTCACTTGATCAATATCAAGAGTGGGCGATCATGATCTGGCTTATATTGGCGTTGAGAAGCAGTCGGAGGTGAGTGGGTCATGGTTTCGAAATCATAGTATTGCCACAACCACTGATTTCATATACTTACATGCAGGGGTCAGCGCAAGTTTTTCCGCGACTTTTTGCTGCCCCGCCAGCCGACGTCCTCAACATTCGTTCTAAAGGAATATTTCTTTGATGACAGCGTGGCCCAACTTCCTTTTATTAGCAGTGAATTACACCAGGTTATGCATGCCCGTGTACGCCCGAGAACGCTCGGGGACCTGAATTTGACGTTTATTTGACTTTGTTCACAGCGACGGGGACAGGCTGTCACGGCGATTCAACCTCTACTTCAATCGTTGTGGCATGCCGAATTTCAGGGCAGATTTCCCCTGTACAGGGTTGGGACTATCCTTCTCGCGGACGTTGGCCTGGAATTCGGGATGACGAAGCACTGCCATCGCCTACTGGAAGGAATCATGCCGCAAGTAAGGCGCAGGTTATTTCAACTCAATCTGACCTGACCTGACCTGACCATGCGACAGGTTTTGACTGGTCACGAGTTGGAACACCGTGCATTTGCTTGCCACACGTTGGCGAGATGTATTATTGCCGCTTCAGATTCGAAAGGTACGCATGCAAATGACTCCTAATGGACAGCCTTAATGAAGTGTTTATTGGCACGCAGAAGCAGGACTCCGGGAAGCTCTACCCCACCTCATTATGGCAGAAGCGGACTACACGCGGCTCTCTATGTTTGAGGCAATATCGGACGTTCAATGGTTGTTAATGGTGGTGTTCCACAACCTTGGAATGAAAGGGGACGAGGAGGCTGTCCTTCAGCGGTATTCTGTTTCCACTTCTGCGATGCGGAGCTCCGAAGAATGCACCGTGGACGGGGAGGCACAGCAGGTCTGGGATCTGGTCACCGACGTCGGTTTGTCTATGGCAGCGAGAAAATAGGGAGTAGGTCACGTGTTGTTATTTCGATTACATAATCGCGCATCTCGTTATCGACCACAAGTCGAGTGTTGAACTTTTACTACTTTATCTTTCCTTGGGCATGGACGGGCCCCCTCCTCAGGAAGAAGACTTTTCGTCGCTACCAATCTCTGAAAGGCTTGCTCACAAGAATTGGAAAGCCCGTGTAAATGGCTATGAGTCTCTCATCAAGACTTTCCAAACAACTGCGTCCGATTCAGACCCGGCGTTCAAGCCATACATATCCAACCCCGATCTCCTCAAGAAGATAGCAACCGATTCCAACGCAGTGGCTCAGGAGAAGGGTGTCGAATGCCTTGTAGCATTGGTCAAGTTTGCAGGCGAGACTGCTGCCAAAACTAGAGACGCGGTGCTTCCAGCCTTGGTTGACAAATGCCTTGGTTCTGCCAGGGCAGGGACAAAGAACCAAGCGATAGAACTCATTTTGCAATTTGTCGAGGTGGAGAACTCTGGTGCAGGGGTGGTGGTGCGTGCGATCGGCTGTCGGTCAGTCACCTTTGGAATAAGCATTCTGATCATGTTCACCTCCTCGCAGGCGGATATTATTCCTGGTCTCGCGGCAAAGCAACCAAAGACGGTCGCAGCTAGTGTTCTTGCGTTCAAAGAGGTCCTTCGGTAAGTCGTTGACAGATGTCATCTCTGTATGCGCCACACGTTCAATTACTTTTAGAACATTCGGGACGCAGGTCGTACCGCCTGCCCCGGTTCTCAAGGCATTACCCAAGATTTTTGCTCATGCGGACAAGAATGTTCGTGCTGAAGGAACACAACTTGCTCATATATTATATCAGTATATTGGATCAGCAATCGACCCATGGCTAACCGAGCTTAAGCCTGTGCAGGTCAAGGAGCTGCAGGAAGCATTTGAAGGGATGGAGAAAGAAGGAAAGGGAAAGGGGACGCTCAAGGCCGAGCGACTGACGAGAGAGCACCAACGGGAGGCTGAAGCCAACGCAGACGCTGGCGCTGATGGGGATGCTGCAGACACAGCGGCACCGGAGGGTAAGCAATTCCAGCGTGGATTCGGCAGCCACTCATCTCGTTTCAACAGAATTGGATCTTCCTGATCCGCGCAGCCTCGCGGAACCAGTCGACATCGTGACCAAGTTTCCATCCAATCTGCAGGCCAATCTCACGTCCTCAAAATGGAAAGAACGCAAAGAGGTACTGGATGAGCTACTCACACTCGTCAATGCCTCTCCCCGGATTCAGGATGCACCCGAGCTGGCGGAGCTCGCAAAATCTATGGCCGCTTGCATACATAAGGATGCGAACATTAATTGTGTCATGACAGCCGCAAATATCATGGAGGGGCTTGCCAAGGGAATGATGGGTTCATTTGGAAGGCTTAGGGAGGCAGTAGTTCCTCCCATGTTGGAGCGCTTGAAGGAGAGAAAAGCCAATGTGACAGATGCCATTGGCGCTGCTCTAGATGCCGTCTTTATGACCGTGAGCATTTTACGCGTTTTTCAGTTGATGTCTAATTGTGAATCCGCAGACGTCTCTACCCGACATAATTCCTGACTTGCTTCCGGCGTTAGGAAACAAAAATCCCCAGGTCAAGGAGGGAACGTTAAAGTTTCTTGCGCGTTGTCTAGCCACATCGACTAGTCCAATTCAGACAGGGCAGATTAAATCGCTCACGGATCCTCTCGCGGTCCTTTTGGAAGACAGTTTCGAAGGTGCTCGTAATGAGGCCGCTGTATGTTTAGGGACATTGATGAAGATGGTTGGGGAGCGGCCTCTCAATGCTCTCATGGATGGGTTGGCGGATGTGCGGAAGGCCAAGGTCAAGGAAGCCTACGAGAAGGCTACTGTGAAGTGCAAAGTTGGGTCTGGGCCATCCAAGCCGCCACCAGCTGCAAAAGAGCCGTCTAAGAAAAAGCCGCCTACGAAAGTCACAGCTCCGGTGATTCCTGATCCACCGATAGCTGTCGGGGATGCACTTCCGGCAGACGAAGCTCCAAAGAAACCGGCAGGGAAACTAACTGCAAGACTTTTGGTTTGTCTTTTTGGTGTGACGAATACTCGACGCTGACGTAGTCGTGTATTTCAGGCAAAGAAGGGGGCGCAAGCCGACGGTGATGCTCCCGCTGATGCGCCCAAGTCTGGCGCTCCTGCACCTGCAGCGAAGAAAGTTCCCCCTGCTGCTGCTACCAAGGGTGCAAAACTTCCACCGCCGGCTGCACCAGGCGCTCTCGATACGTTCAAATACAAGCACACTCCAGAGGATGCTGAAGTCCTTGCTGTTACTCTTATACCGCAGTCCGTCATGGAGGGACTTGGAGACGCAAATTGGAAAACGAGGCTTGCTGCATGTGAAGAGATGACTACCTGGCTTGAGGAAGTGGTGCAGGATGTAGATGCGGAGGTCATCGTGAGGGCGATTGCCAAGAAAGGTTGGAATGAGAAAAACTTTCAAGTATATTTCGCTTTCGCCCCTCGAATTGATAACGTGCTGAACGAACGGGTAATACAGGTTTCGGCCAAGTTGTATGGCATCTTGAACGTCCTTGCCGAGCGTTGTCCGTCCTTTGGAAAGTCATGCGTGGCGCTGTCGACTGGGCATTTGAGCGAAAAACTTGGTGACACAAAGTTGAAGAAACCCGCAGGCGACGCACTCACGATCTTTGCTGAGAAAACTTCCTTACAGTTTGTGCTTAATCAAGGTGCGACATGCCGTCCATTCAATGTGGTCACCGGACACTTAGGGAGCGGGCAATTTAGCATACGAGCCATTGGGAAAACAGAAAGCCCCCAAAGTTCTCGCCGATGCGTTGACTTGGGTGGATACAGCAGTCCTCGAATTTGGAATTGCTGGACTCTCACTCCGCAACCTAATCGAATTTCTCAAAACGGCCTTAAAGAACTCTAATGCTGCCGTACGCACGAGCGCAACCAAGACCATTGTCTCGGTAAAACTTTTTGCAGGAGCAGGTACGTCTCCTGTGTTCAATGTATTACGCCACCGAATTTCACGTTGGATCATACATAGGAATCAAGGATTTTTTGGAGGATATTAATCCACAGCTTCTAGGAACGATCCAGAGCGAGTTTGATAAGGTTGAAGGCACACCCTCCCCACAGCCGAGTCGAACATCTGTTGATCTTGCTTCGATGGCCACGACATCCACAACAAGTAAGGGCGCTGCAGATCCTCTGGAGGACCTTTTTCCCAGAGTTGAACTCGATGGCTTACTCAAGGGCACCACCATTCTCGCCGACTCGAAGAACGATGCGTGGAAAACTAAGAAAGAGGCTCTAGAGACGTTACAGGCAATTCTGGATCAAGGCGCTAATAAGCGACTGAAAGCAACGATGGGCGAAATTGCGCAAGTTTTGAAGGCTCGAGTAGCGGACACCAACAAGGCAGTTCAATCCCTCGCTCTCGATATCGTCGCGCGCATTGCAACGGGCATGGGGAAACCTTTCGACAAGCATACGAAATTATTTGTCGTCCCAGTGGCGACTGTGCTGTCCGACCAGAAAACACCCATCAGAGCGGCTGCCATCCAAACCTTGACAGCGATGGCAAACGCCTGCGAGGGCATAGATTCCATGGTCCACTTTCTTGGTACTGCACTGGAAGCGACAAATCCCACCCAGCGGGCGTCCCTCTTGGGATGGATATCCGATTATCTAAAGGAAAACCCCCCTCTATCTCCGCTCGACATGAGTAATTGGGCTGTGACTGTAGTTTCTTGCTTGGACGACCGCAACGCGGATGTCAGAAAAGGCGCTCAAGCCCTCTTGCCACACTTGATCACGTCCGTTGGTTTCGACAAAGTTATGGCGCACACGAGCGCCCTCAAGCCAGCATCCCGTAAAACTGCCATCCCCATTATTCAAGCTGCCAAAGAGTTGGCTACGCTTGCCCCGACTTCCGCACCGCCAGTCAAACCGGTCGTAAAGGCCTTGGTCACCGCTCCCGTTCCTCTATCATCTCCAACCCCTCCACCTTCTCCGCCACCTGCAGCCCCTGTCTCGTCTGCAGTTCCAAGTAAACCCAGTGGTGTTAGGAGGAAGCTACCGCAGGGTACAGTTCGACCTGAATCGCGGGAGGAGCCCGTAGACGAGGTATTAAATGCGACTAAACCACCGGGAAAGATTGGACTTGGGCTTAAACGACCAGGTCTTGTTGCTCCAGCCACGAAATCTACCACACCAACCGCATTAGCCTCTCTTCCTTTTACCAGCACGAACATGGACACAAAACGCGCAAGGTTAACCAAGGATCTGCAGAAATGGATCAATGATGCTGGACCAACGCGCAAGGATCTCGCAGACCTGTTGCAACACCAAATGGAGTCACACGTATCTAAAGAACTAGTTGGCCAGCTCTTCAGTCATGATCACAACGCGGTCAATGATCACGTTTCTGGGCTCTCTACCATCCAAGAGTTTTTCTTGGCTGCCTCGTCAGGAGAAGATAAATATGGAGTTCCCGTCGACGATATGCGTGCAGCTGGCCTGGCATGCTCTGACCTCGCATTAAAATACGTTTCTATCAAGGCTCACGAACCGCAATCAAATCTAACCTCAAAATGTCTGGATGTTATAGAAGCAGTCATATCCTTTTTGCGCAGTATCGATGCTCAATTCGAGGATTCAGAAGCAATTTGTTTCGTCCCAACATTTATCTACAAGGTAAGCTGTTTCCCGGGCTTCCGATTATATGAACATTGTCGAGTTTCTTATAATTAGCTTGGCGATGCTCGCGAGCCTATGCGCGTGCGCGTGCAGAACATCATGCAATCCCTGCCAAAAGTCTATGCATACAGTCGGATTTTCGACCTGTTGTTGGAACACGGGCTGAAAGCCAAGGTAGCAAAAACTAGGCAAGGCGCATTGGACGAGCTGGCGAGTTTGCTAAAACGAAACGGAATGAGCGTATGTAATCAGCCCAACAAAGCGTTGCCCACCGTCGGGTCGATGATTGCTGACAAGGACTCTGCCGTCCGCAAATCTGCGTTGTCTGTCCTCAGGTATGTCAGCCATTGGACTTATGCAGAGTGTCAGCCAACGTGTCATCCACAGCGAGGCATATATACTTGTTGGAGAGAAGGTATGGTCCTTAGTTGGCATTCTTTCACCCAAAGATAAGACGCAACTCGAGGAGCGCCTTCGACGTATTGCTGGCCCAAGTAGTCCTGTTAAGCCAGAACATCAAAATCCCCTACCTCCCCCTCAGGTAGCTCGACTGGCAACTCCCGGTTTACGGCCAGAATCTCCGTCTGTCGCGAAATTGGGCGGATTACCACGTCCTGCAAGTCCCGCTGCCTCCATGACATCTCGCATTGCACGACCTGGTTCTCCTGGTCGACCGTTACGATCTTCTTCCCCCGCACCCCCGCAAACCATTGACCAATT
The DNA here is from genome assembly GCA_038089615.1 of Aureoboletus auriporus. Classification (NCBI taxonomy): domain Eukaryota; kingdom Fungi; phylum Basidiomycota; class Agaricomycetes; order Boletales; family Boletaceae; genus Aureoboletus; species Aureoboletus auriporus. The sequence continues at coordinate 139,786 of JBBPLF010000008.1, forward strand.
GACTTCTCCACCTCCTGGAACTTCCAGGCTACCCAATCATTCTGGTGTTCCGGCACCGTTCGCAGCAAGTACTTCTGGAATTCCATCAGTTACATCAGCGTCTGGTTTACGTCCCAAAACCATGCTTCCCTCTCGCTTGGCACAGCCACGGTCTGTAGTCCGGCCCACCGTTCCCGTATTGTCTACCAACGCTGCAATCCGTCCAGTTGAGGAACCTTCCGAGCTACCATATGTGGCGCGAACAAATGGATCCCGAACAGACACTCCATCTTTTCCATCCAGTGATACCATCGATACTTTGGTAGACTCTGCTCCTTCCTTTGACAGCGCCTCTTCTTCCAATGTCGCCAACGATATTACTATAACGATCTCAAGTATCCTTAGTAGTGACCCATCTCGCAGTGTCGACGCGCTCAAGAAGATACAGAAGATACTAATGACGAAACCCGAGGATGGACACGCTTCACCTGAATACAGGGATCTTGCAGAGCATACAGAAGGCTTGATCGAGACAATTACGCTTCAGATGACCCACGTATTCGAGAGACCGGAAGAGTTGCTGCTGGACGAAAACTTCCGACTCGCCAAGCATCTCATACAAACCCTCAACACGTTCTGCGACCATACATTCCTTGCGGAGTCATTGACCGTCGAAATCCTTACTCCTCTACTCGAAGAACTCACGTTACGCCTTCTGGAGACGGACGAAAGTTCTGTTACCAAGGTTAAGGATTTGTCGCGATTCATAAACATGATTATTTTGCGCCTGTTTGCGACCGGCCGAAGAATGTCGATCTTCCGGTTAGTTTTCTTTCGCTGTTATATGAGAATAAATTGTGCTAATATGACCAAGTTCCTTGTTTGCGCTCCTCCTGCAAATTGTCAAGCCGTTCCCAAGCGCCGGTACACCTCTCGATTCGAAAGAATCTCGGGTCGCTGAACTTGTTCTCAAATGCGTGTGGAAGCTGGCGCGGAATATCCCTCAAGATCTCAAGGATCAGAAATTAGATCCAGTTGAGCTCCTTCCGGCAGTGGAGCATTTCCTGCAATCTATTCCTCCCAACGAATGGCGAGCCAGAGCGACGAATAAGATCCCGTGTGGGGATATGCCATTGCGGACCATCAAAGTCATCATACAGCATGTGGTCGGTACGTGTGACCCGTCCAATGATAGCAACTATTGGGGTTTCCTAATCTGGAACGCAGCTCACTACGGAGATGAAGCTTACGACGTTCTTTCTGCTTCATTCGATGATCCGTCCGCGACCATCGTGTACCCCTACGTGTACCGTATACTGAATACGTCATCAAAACTCGCGGATCCTCCGACAAGGACAAGTGGGAGTCCACAAGATCCTATCAGTCGGCCATACTCCGCTGCTTCTAGTCGACCCATTTCTCCTACCGGATCAGCCTCGGCAAACAACCTTCGCTCATCACCCAGTCACCGAACCAGTCCCAGCGTATCTTCACACAACGGCTTCTCACCTCCTATAGAAGAACCAGATCCGGAGGCCCAGCTTATCACCATCATCAATCATATATCTAGTGAGACGACTGGTGCGATGCATAAGGAAGGCATCACAGAACTGCATCATTTCTTGAAGAACTACCCCCAGAAACGACCCAAGGTAGAAAAGCTTCTCGAAACAACTGGGCCGGCGTTCCGGAAGTACATCAATCGTGCACTCGCCAGTCGGGCCGCGGAGGATTTAGAAAGAACGGTGGCTGTTGCAAGCACCCTATCCAGTAGGTCACATCTTTGTGTCCTAGAAATAAAGTGCTTATGGACTAGTGGCAGAACTGGAAGCTAACGGGAATGAGGCAAACCCCGGCTCACCCGTGACTCGGGAGTCTGGAAGCGCTCCACGATCACCCTTGCATGCACTGGATCCCGGACTCCCGCCGGGGGAGGACCGGCTTCACAAACTGCACAACATATTCCATTACAAGCGGGCAAGCGTGACGAGCAATGGTTCGTCTGGCGGTGCAGCGAAACCATTGGCGTCTCTTGAATGATTTTTTTCCTCCGCTGTATCTTACCATTTGCATCGGTTTCCTGACTCAATATTGTATAGTATGCATGCAAGAAGATTATCGTAGTAATTGAATGAATGCTGAGTTTGGCCATGTTGACACGGATGTGATTGGCGTGTGAGGCCTCCATTCCGTTGGGGTTGCTTCATGACCTTGCACACTTAACCGCAGTACCTCCAACATGGCGCCGACACTCACTCACAAAGTTGCTCTGATGTTCTGGAGAATGATCACCCAGATATTCTTCAGAGAAATACGACCCCGCGGGGCTTTCAATATCCCTCGCGATGGCCCAGTCATATTTGTTGGCGCCCCTCATCATAACCAGGTATGTCTCTCGTTAGCCCTATGCTTGCGCACACAAACAGTCACTACAGTTCCTCGATCCTCTACTCCTGATACTTGAAGTGTTCAGGGAAACTAACCGCCTGGTTGCATTCTTGATTGCTGCAAAGAGTATGCAACGGAAGGCTGTTGGTTTCTTTGCCAGTCGGATGGATAGCAGTAAGCGTTCAGTACTCCTCGACGCCGTTGGTGGACTCAGTTTTTCCACCAAGTACCCGTCGCTCGGGCAGGCGATGCGGCCAAGCCTGGAACTGGTCTCGTTTCATTGTCCCCGGAGGATCCATGTCTTGTCATTGGCGAAGGCACACGTTTCAAGTCTGAATTCACTCCAAGAATGCAAATCATGTTACCGAAATCTGTCAACTCGGCCACGGCGGAGGTGGTGGAGGTCATCTCGGACACCCAACTCCGAATCAAGAAAGAGTTTGGAGGTGAGATGGGAAAGGGAACGGCGCGCATCAGAGAGAAGCTGGCAGAGGTCAAGGCAGAAGGACAGAATGGATTGGTTTTCAAGAAACTTCCTTTTATTGACCAGCAAGAAATGTATCGTGGTGTCTACCAAAGGTTGAAGGAGGGGGGCTGTATAGGAATCTTTCCCGAAGGTCAGTCTTGGTATCTCATCCCACCACGAAACTCGTATTGACACGACCTTAGGTGGAAGTCATGACCGGAGCAATTTACTTCCCCTGAAGGCCGGTGTCTCCATTATGGCTCTGGGAGCGATGGCCAACGATCCGAGTGTCAAAGTTAAAATTGTTCCAGTCGGTCTTTCGTATTTCCACGCCCACCGGTTCCGCTCTCGTGCTGTGGTCGAGTTTGGAACCGCGCTGGATGTGCCGGCGGAGTTGGTTGAGATGTTCAAAGAGGGTGGTAATCGCAAACGCGAGGCCGTTTCCAAATTCCTCGACCTGATCTATGATGGTCTGAAAACTGTAACTATAAGAGCTCCAGACTACGACACCCTCATGGTACGCCTGTTCACACTTGTTCTCACGTCTCCTGTTGAGACACTCTTGCAGCTGATACAGGCAGTTCGGCGACTTTACCAGACCCCTGGCCAACATCTCACGTTGGGTCAAGTAGTCGAACTAAATCGACGTTTCCTCGAAGGTTATACGCATTTCAAGGATGAGCCCCGTGTCCAAAAGCTCAGAAGTGACGTGTTGAAGTATAATCGTTTATTACGCGACCTAGGACTTCGCGACCATCAGGTATGCTCTGTTCACACTCGTCTTTGAGCATTTGTTTAGATACCCTCTCAGGTGCCGCGCGCCAAGAAGGCGAGTTGGAAGATTCTCGGTCTTCTTCTCTATCGTCTTGGTTTATTGATGGTTTGGGCTACATTGGCATTGCCTGGTGTAATATTGAATGGCCCGATATTCATTATTGCTTCTGTCATGTCGAAAAAAAAAGCAAAGGGTGAGCAAAATGATCAAAAGTTGGAGTTGTGACTCACCGCCCCTGCGTCATCTAGAGGCGCTTGCTGCCTCTGTCGTCAAAGTTGCCGGTCGAGACGTTCTTGCGACCTGGAAAATTTTGATTTCTTTGGGCCTTGCCCCTGTGTTGTACACATTCTATGCCATCCTGGCAACTATCATCGCAGTGAAGGGCAATGTATCTTGGTCACTCAAACTATGGACGCCGTTACTCGTCGTCTGTGCTGTTCCTCTCATGAACTACGCTGCTCTTAAATTTGGCGAGGCTGGCATGGATGTCTTCAAGTGAGACCCGGTTACGAGCCTGCACACGTTAACTCACGCATTCTCCAGGTCTCTTCGGCCTCTTGTCGTTGCTCTTATTCCGGGGCAACAGCGAGATCTCGACAAGTTGAAAGCCATGCGACTACGTCTCTCAAACGAAGTGGCGGATGTAATCAACGAATTTGGGCCCAAGGTGTTTGACGACTTCAATCAGGTAATGTTTCCCACTGGGAGTCGTGCTCCGTTACTCATCCTGTACAGTTCCGCATTTTGGTTCCGGCCAGTGCACCCCCATCCACTGACCCAGGGGTCTGGCGACGAAAGAGCAGCGTGGGGCAAGTGGACGCCCAAGGAAATTTACTTATACATCCCATGGTAAGTAAGCATACATTACTAACGGGTGGTTGTTCACTACTGCCCATGTCTGATAGACGTGGATTGATGAACGGCTCTTTGGTTGGAGTCGCACCGCGAAACGCGGGACTAGCGCATGGGGAGGGAGCACGCCTAGTCATGACCTCAGTAGGCCAGGAACACCCACATTGGACGAGTCCGATGAGGAGGATCACGGAGATTACGATCATGTAATCGGGTATCTTCCTGCATATGAGGATGCGTCGCGGAACAAGCCCCGACAAGGGTCATATGCAGATCTTCAGCGACTGCGGATGACGAGTAGCAACCAGGCTGGGTCGTCTAGCGCCTCATCGGGCGTACAAGTGTCGGATAGCCAATCGTTGCACATGCGTCATCGAGAGCGCAAGCAGAGTCTTTCGGATCTTGTACCGGTGGGACGCATTGGGGGTGTTGACAAGGAGGAGAGTTTCACGGAAGCGACGGCAGACCTGAATGAGGAGATCAGTAGGCACGATCGCACCTGAACATGTTGTTATGAATATATTATCAATCGTATAAGTACATTGTGAGATGGGATCGAAGGGACACCAGGTCTTGCTTCCGGGTATCAGGTAGGGAGACCTTTGATGCGGATGTAGGCATTGTCCCGTAGACTCGCCTTGGAGAACTCCATACCGCATTCGGAATTGGTACATCTTGCGGGGTTTCTAATCTCAACTGGGGTCCCACCCTCGGTTCAGAATGAAGAACGCTCACTTGAGATGTCCTGATCCCTCGTTGAAGAACTACAGCAGGGGATCAGCGTTACCGAAACGCGACGCGACCGAGACTCACTTGTATTTGCGTGCATCCGCCTTGTTTCGCCTTGAATGCGCCGAGCGCCTCTCCGCCGAGGTCCATGCACCTAATCTCTCTCTGTGCAGCTCAACCGACGTGTCTACGCAAACTCGGGCAAAGAGGCGGGCCACGTACCGTCCGATCAGGATACGTATCGGTCGCGCTGAATGGGAGGAGCGTTGCATCAACACACACACAAGGTTCGTGGAACGCAGACGGCTGCGACTGACGGAATGTGCTTTGTGATCACGTAGATGGGCTTTCCGCGCGAAGCACCACACTTTTCGACGAGCAGAAACGGCTCAGACACGGACATGAGGGGGTACGTTACAGGAAGAGAAATGTGCGAAAAAAGAGACGCGCGCGACAACGTGTTCTAAGACGCCTCGATTTTCTAATTTACCGCCGACATTGTCGCGGTGGGCCATTTTTGCCGTATGGATAAGAATATGTACACAGGGTATGCTTTTTGCTGTGCCTTGGCTGGCGGTGGCGGACGCATCTTTTTTTTTTTCGCCACCGCGTTGCATTCGCATGTAGGGTACGTGGTATGTCAAAGCACAAAGTCCTTCCCTGCCGTGAGCACCTCCACGCCAGTTTCGGTTATGCTGGTTATCGCGGACGATAAGCATCTTGGTAAGGAAAGAAGCAACAGGGTCACGTACAGCAAGGTTTCCTCGAATTGTGCGCTCTTTTTGCCATCGATGGTGGTTGCTGTCCAGGAGTCATCCCAATGCTGCGTGTCCCAATTGGTACCCAAGTTGATCATCTGTGTGTGCACATGAATAGGTCGCAGGTGCCTCGTGTATCACAGTACTCACTGGTTCGATGGTAAAACACTTGTGGGTCGGGTCAACACGCGACTCTGAAAGGGGACGGATCGCTCACCATTCCGGGTTTCATGGTTCCAACAGCCTTGTTTTTGGCGTAATGAGGAATGTTGGGTGCGGTGTGGAAGAGGTCGTTTACACCGTGTCCAGTGTACGTGCGGACTACGGCGCAGTGATTAGCTCTCGCGACCGGCTCGCTGGTTCAAGTCAACGGACGAACGACACGTGGGACAACAGGCACTGACATGGCTTTTCCAATATCGCGAAAGAGTGCACCTGGTTTGCACATTCTGATCGACGCGTCCAAGCACTCTCGCGTGGTTCGAATGAGTTTTTCTGATTCTTCGTCGATGGTTCCGACGGGATATGTGGCATTGAGGTCGCTGTGGAAACCTAAAGGATATGATGGGATGGAACGAAATCAAGGCGTCGAGAGGAATTACCTTGGTAATAAAGCGATACATCTGTGGGCCGAGTGAGTAAAGTAACAAGGAAGGAGAGTAGGTAGATCAACCGAGATTGATGATGTCGCCGTCCCTCAATTTACGTTGGTCAGGGATGCCGTGGCAAATGACCTCATTGACAGATCTTGCATTACGTTGAGGACAGGTAGCGAGAGACAAGGGAAGATGGCGTACGTGCAGACGGATTTTGGGAATTTCCGATAACCGAGAGGGGACGGATATGCATCCCGATCAACGGTAGCTTGATGTACTATAGCATCAATTTCATCCGTGGTGATTCCCGGGCGCACGTGGGATGCGGCAAGGTCGAGGACTTCGCGCCCTAGCTGTCAAGGGAGTACAGCAGGGACGAACCAAGGAAATGAGCCGAAACTTACGCGGCAAGCGATGCGCATTTTTTCGATTTCATCTGGCCTGAGGATACGTGGGGGATGACCCATGGTGCGCATTTCGGAGATGGGGACACCTAAGCGAAGACGTGTTTATTGGTACCAGTTGGGATCTGATTGGGCTCACCATCATCACGTTCTGCATAGTCTGGTCGTGGTATATGAACGGGAACTTGACGCTTGGGTGAAAGCGGATAGACAGGTCGAAGGGTACCGGAGTAGACGTAATTTGGGAAGGGGTTAAAGGTGCCATCTAGATGGGATTGAATGGACGAGTGGCAAGAGTCGGAAAAGGCTTGCCTGGAGCAGGAGCACGTGCAAGATCATGGACGGCCTTGTGCGATTTCTGGAGAGGGCTGAGTGGAGCGGGTATGCATAGGATGGAGATGAAATACCCCTGGACGCGGATGAGTCAGCTGTGGGCGGTATCGGACACGGGCTCACAATTTGCTTTGAAGCAGTCCTGGGCACAAAAGAAGGAGCCACGTATGCCGAGCCTAGTCGGTCACGGTCACGGTGGGGGCGGGTGCAGGGGAGGATTGGACGCACTTTAAGCATGTGGGACACTCCAGGCGGGACGGAGGGTTTCCGTGCGGACAGTTTGTGCTTTGGCAGAGAATGACGCTCATATGGAGTGCTAGATCGAGGACGATATGGTGGTGGGAAGACACGTGATCGGCGCGCGCATCAAGCAAGGTCGTTCGGTTAAGCAGCAGGGCCGAGGGGAGTAATTACTTAGGATTACAGGGTAACAGAAATCTAGACGACGAGAATGATATGCTAAAAGGATTAAACAGGTGCGTATGAAGGATTAACACGGGCTCAAAAATTATGCAATGTGACAGCAATATTAGCAGCAAATGACCGCAAACGCCAGCGCGGGCGGGAGACGGGACGCTCAGCGTCGACGGGGGTCAAAGTCGACCTTGAAGGAGGTCGTGCGGTCGTTGGAGGCCTTCCAGAGCTGCTTGAAATGAGGACGGCCAAAGACCTCGAGGAGGGCAGCCTGGTTGGCGTTGATCCACTGGACAGAGGGGAGACCGCGGGTGGTGGTGTAGACGCCCTGTGGGAGCTGCTCTTCGTACACGAGGGTGACGAGGCCGGTGAGGAGACACTGGATAAAGTTGAGAATGTCGCCGATGGGCTGCACAATGAGGCGCTGGGTGGCAAAGACGTCGGAGTGGAAGACCATCTGCCACTGTACGCGACGCTCTGGGGAAAAGAAGGAGGAGGCATGCATGGGGAGCTGGAGCTTCAGCTTTGGGCTGAGAGGGAGGCCGCTCGGTGAGCGCCATGGAGAGGGGGCTTCGATGGAGAAGAGCATGCGAGGGTCGGCGGGTGCGGAGTCGTGCCAGCCGTGCTGCTGTACGAGGCTTGACTTGAGGGAGAGAAGATACTTGTGGGCACGGGCGTAGGTGGTGCCGATGGCCTCGGCAGTGGTGAGGGGGATGCCCGTGCGACGAGCCCAGCTGTCCATGTTACGGACGTCGCTCGAGAAATGGACCTGAGCAGTGGACGAGGGGGGGGTCTGCATGAGTCTGGGTATTCGGCCAGGGGTGCGGGAATTTATACTCTTTCACTAAAATTGGCGGGGCGGCCATTGCCACCCAGCGCCAGACGTGCAACGTGTTTCGACGACAAGCCGTCCCTGTTGCCATTTCCGGATCAGATCCGCGCAAATTCGCACCATGCCCTTCGACGTCTGGGACACCTACCAGGCCATCCGCGCCGACGATCAGGTCCGTTCCTTTTCCTTTTCCGTCCCCCGTCGCCGACCCCCGCTCAGCTCGCAACCCCCCTCGCCGCCGTTCTCGCACTCACCGAGCTTGTCCGCCGCTCAGATGGTAACCCCCCCGCACCTGACATGTCCCCGCTCACCCCTCCGCAGCTGGCACGATGTTCGAGCTCGTCAAGGCCCTCAACGATGGCGCTAGAGTCTTGAGCGAGCGTTCGCCTAACCCGATCAGCCTCAACGCCGGCTGTGAACTCTTCATCGCATTCGTCACCCTCTTTCCACACGACTCCGACGTGCGTGTACTCCCCTGATCCTGTCAACCACTCACCCGCCGCAGAGCTTCTCCGATCTCAAGACAGAGCTCGTCAAGCAGGGCCAAAAATACGCCACAGAAGCCCTTGCCTATCGCGAAAAAATAGCTGAACTCGCCCTCGGATTCATCAAGGATGACTCCATCGTAGGGTCCCCCCGTGTTTCACTGCCCCCTCCCTCACCCCTGCCCATAGATCCTCACCCATTCCTATTCAAGAGTTGTCATCAAGACCCTCCTCCGTGCTCACGAGAAAAAGCGCATTTCCGTATATGTCACAGAAGCTCGTCCCCGTGGCCTTGGGTATGTTCCCTTTCCCTTTCCCCCCTCCTCGCTCTTCATTCACCCCCGACCCTTTAGCCTCCGAACCTGCCACGAGCTCTCTGCTGCCGGCATCCCCTGCACCATCGTGCTCGACTCGGCCGTATCTTATGTCATGGATAAAGTCGATTTCGTCCTCGTCGGCTCAGAAGCCGTCGTCGAAAGTGGTGGCTTGATCAACGCCGTCGGTAGCAATCAAATCGCCATCATCGCCAAAGCTGCCAACATTCCATTTTATGCCCTTGCAGAGAGGTTCGTTCCTTTTTGGCCACATCATTCACCCCTTATCTATGGCTTCCATAGCTACAAGTTCCATCGACTATTTCCGCTATCACAGTATGATCTCCCAACCCACAATCCCGGCATCCTTGCCTTTCCCCATCCAATCACTGTTTCTGGTCAAAATAATCCTTCCCCTCAGCTGCCAACCACAATGACCCAAGAGCAGATTGCATGTCATCCGGATGTCGATTACACAAGGTCTTTTTATTAATTTATGCATCGCCTTTCCTTTGTTCATCCCATGCAGGCCCGATCTCATCACCCTCGTCTTTTCTGACGTGGGTAGTCTCACCCCTGAAGGCGTTAGTCAATATCTCGTCGGAATGTTTGCGGGATGACCGCGAGGTTATCCGATAAAGTTTTCGATTACCTTTCTCGATTGGAAATCAGCCGCGATGTATTTACGACATTTTTTTTCACTTACATACGCTTGTTTAATCTCTGTAGTGAACCTGTCGGCGGTGTATCCAAAACACGCTGTAACATGCCCTTTTCTGCTCGAAAAGCATCTAGAACCCAGTTCAACGGTCCATCAAACTGATAAACGCTGCAGAAACCATGATTTTCGAGATTAACCGCGCAATCGGCGCTGCGGCATCCGTCACTTGGCGCCGCTCCGTCAGCTGAGCCTAGGTGGGGACCAATCGTACACCATCGGTATGCCGTCCCGACGTTAAAAATGTGCACAAGACAATCCCACCAACGCGCGGTTCCGATAGGATCATTTTGCCTCGCTGTCACCAGCCCTTTTTTCGCTGAGATACATTTACATCGGCTCTACCCGCAAGGGTGACTGTTTTGGCTCTTTTGGTTTTGAGTTTTTGACGGACTCCCCGCTGAACCAGCGGGGCATTTAGGCCCCAATGCCCCAACTGTACAATCGCAGAACATTGCGTCACCGGGCGAAAATAGTTCTCCCCGAGGAACCCCGAACCTCGTGTACCATGCTGTCATATTCGACAAGATGGGTCCAGCGATAATCCAAGCAGGCAGACCAAACCCGTTGATACCTAATCAATGACACAGCAATATCGCGACGATCTGACTTGTGTCGATTTTTCTGCCCCTCCCCCTCGCGTTTAAAATGCGTTTCGGAGCTGGGTGGCTCCCCACACTTCGAGATCCTCCCCTCAATATGTGCCACTGGAGAAGGTCGGACAGTCCTCGTCTGGTGATGCTGGCTCGATGACCATTCTTGGAATAGAGTGCAAGACACTTACAAGAACTGTGGGCACGTCTACGACCTGGTCCGCCCTTCCTCTTGCTCTTCGTTTCCAGACTGTCTTGACCAAGCGTCCACAGCCCGATGAAATGGTCGGTCACGGCCGTACACGATGGTTGTCGCTCACCAGTTTCCAGATTCGGTGCGAGAACCGATTCTGCAGGTTCAGCTTGGCCCATCCAAGCACTTGTGTTGCCCCGGCATGCAACGAAACCTGCTGGCAATAGTGAGGACTTGACACAAGACACTCGAGACAATTAACTGACTCTCGCGCAACCAGCCGTCAGTTTCCACAACAGTACAGTGAGTGTACAGCCCAGTCTGTCATTGTGTCACGGGAGCATTGACGGGATACGGGTGACATGCAGATCGCAAGATAGACTCCTATTGTCCACCCTGCTTACGACCCAACTAGGTGGAGGTTAAGAGACAGGTCGTCGTCGGTGTTATCGGGTATGACACTCTCAGTTGAGATCGTCAACACTGCGAGTGGGATGTACATATATATATATTGTCTTGTGTTCAAATCGAAGCGTCTGTTTCGTACCGTATGAAAAGTGGACGGGGATAAATCGCAGGGTCGTCCGGAAATCGTGCCAGTGAGCCTGGCAAGAATGGGAGAAAACACGGAGCGCGATACAAGGGATAAGAACCAACAAGAAGGATAGGGAGTCGGAATCTGTCATTGTGTTGTAATGATTTCGTAAAACTGAGCTCACCAAACGGATGCGGTGAGATGCGGCGTTCAGTTGGCCGAAGAGCCAAGACTGCTCCTCCGTTACAGCAAATCGGTCATTTTGCCAGGCGGGTAGAGTTCACCGTTTTTTTCTTTGCCAAAATATATCGCAGACACGGTGAAAAAATAAATTCACCGCTACATTGAAGCTGCCCTTCCGAGGGGAGCTGAAAACCGACGCTCCTCGGTATCCTCTGATGATCCTTGGACCGATTCGTCGGAGGTTGAAGCTCGCCAGCTTAATCGTGACAGGATACACATGATGAGATACTCACTGTCCAGTACTCGAGAATTGGGAGTGCACGAGGCACGTATCGAAATGAAAATATCAGATCCGCGGGAGTAAGTTGACACAGGCTATCTGACTCCGGCTTCGAACTGCCAGTGGGCTGGCATCCCTGCAACTTTAGATTTGACCCGACGGCGGAATGCCGAGCGAAAACGCGCCTGACCTTGGCGTTCTGAGGCACCTAAGGTGACAAGTAGATCAGCAAATAATAGACTCGAATGCACCCGGTCGACTTGCTACACTGACTACTATACTTATCGGCGGCGGGGGAATGCTGGCAGTGGTGCCAGCAACCTGGCAGGTAATATGTATCCATTACGTGATCATTCAGTGGCGTTGGTTCTTGCCATCTTACCGTCTGGTCGCTATCATGGGAGCAGCCCCCAACGAATATTCCGTCCCTCCGCAATGGCTATTCCCTATCGATTCGCTTCGATACACTCCAAGCGTAACAACGTCCGCTTATTCCGTCGGAAAAGAACTGTACGATCGCGCAAGGGGTGTCGAATTCTTGTTTCGGCTGGGTTCTTCCCTCGGACTGTTAGCAGTCCCTGTCGTGCTCTTTCACGCGCCGTTCTCAATCCCCTCTCGCCTTACCATCACACAGGCCTTCATCCGCGATGTTTACTGCCGCAACTTGGTTTCACCGATTTTTCATGAGGTTCTCCATGGAGGATTATCACAGACAAGTAGCCATCTCCTTTCGCTCGTCTTTCACGCGTCCAGACGGCATCCTGATAGGACGTCGCTGCTGCATGCATATTTTTGGCGACCAAGACCGAGGAATGCGGCAGAAAGTTACGTGACGTTGCCCGGGTGTGCCAGTCCAAGATCACCGGGACAGACGTGTCGCACATACCGGCCGAAAGTGTGGCAAGTATACTTACTCGTTTGAATCACCCATAGCTCTTCATAGGTTTCACCAGGAGGTCGAACAACAACAAACAGCCATTCTACTTACGGAAGAAGCCCTACTCGAAGCCCTCTGTTTCGATTTCATCACGACCAGCCCCCACGTCATTCTGGTTGATATTTTTGACACGAAACAAGCGAGTACTCAAGTCCAAGATTATGCTTGGAGCTTGGCTCATGATTCGTGCGTTTCTTCTTGATGATCGTGATTGCGTTGTTGATGTAGTACAACCACCAGCTATCGCACGCCACTCTGCGTTTTTTTCTCGTCTCGTATAGTCGCAGCTGCTTGCTTTATTTTGGCTCAACGTATGGCCGAAGGACCTCATTCACCCTCGTTAGACGCTCGGATATCCGCATCTCCGCCGTCTGCCTCACTTCCGACCCCTCCGTCACATAAACCCGGCTCTCCAGATGCTTCCCGCTTTGCCGTTGACTATTTCGGGTTCTCCGAATTGGAATTACAGAACCTTGCAGGTTAGGATGTCCCTTTTCGGTTCTGCTGTGGGCTCAAGTCGATCGTTTAGACGCTCTCAGTGTCATGCTAGAATTTTACTCGGCCCAGGATCCGCAGACTACCTTGCATGTTTCCTCGCTTGCATCGGTCAGCCTTTGCAGGAACTCTTTGATGCCCTTTCTGATCCAGCGCAGGTCACACCACCAGCGCACTCCCCGCGGCCGAAACTTTACGAATCGTTCTCACAGCTACTTCCTTCTGTCCCTGTGGTAGTCAACACCAGCAGTTTGACCCCGGAGTCATTCCATGGGAATACCTCTCCTGCAATGACGCCTTCCCAGGGACATGTCGCGAAAACGACGCTGGAAGGGCAAAATAAAGCCCCGCGGCTTGACTTGAGCTGAGTTGTCCGGGAACATTGTAGGTCTCCTTGGAAACACTTCTCAGTGGCGTCGACGTTTTTCATCACACTTGCAGTGTCGTTGACGATATGCCGTAGCAGAAGGGGTAAGGGAATGTTGTAAATACTAAATTCTCTGTTGAATCTCCAAAACGGTCAATCAGACTTGGACCAAAAGTCCCCCAGTAGAATTGGAAAATTGAGGCAATACAGCATGCTCAGTCATCAATGTATATCACAAAAAGTCTGCTCTGTTCAGCACTTGATCATGCGGATGAATTCTGGACTCGCAGAGATGAATAACGCGTTCAGGGCTCCTGTATGTACTGGGAATAACGTTGATCTTGACTATTAGCCGGACATGTACTACCAAATTCGATATGTACCCCAGTGTCAGGCATGCGCTCCTTCTTCATCTTGGGGCTCAAATCAACCATATCGGCCGCCAGTCGATCACTGCCATCCGCACCCCTGCGGCGCCGGCGCCACACGCAGCACGCACACAAGGCCAAGCCTACTTTCGATGGAAATTGGATATTCGAGAAACTCTGAGAGACCGGCGACTTGCGACCAGGTGTTTTCATATACGATATGCGTCGAAACTAATGTATCTTGCAAATCAAATGGCCAGGACAGCGAGCGCTTCGGCGGGCTCTTCGCGAGAAATGTCGCGTGGCGTGGCTACCAAAAGTTGTTTATGATGCACCAGCTCATGAGAGATTTCAGGGACGACGAAGCCACCAGGGTAGCCCATCGCTGATATTAGCCAGAAGGCGAGGACTTCCAGGATCGTCGGCGTACGAGAGTCAAACGGGTATACAGGGGACACAAATGAAGCACTCCAGCCTTGGACCACATGTGTCAAGGGAGGTTTCGCCAAATTTGAAAAAAAAAAGACACACGCACCAGCGGAGAAAACCCCCAAAACCCAATGTGTATAGGTAGTGACGATGAACCAGGGACAGTCTTTTGAAATGCAAGTATCCCAGATCTTGTGACTCGTCAGTGGTGTCCTGTCGATGAATTGAAATGGGCAAGAACCTTGCTCCAGAGCCATTCCTTGCCGTGCAGTGCACTCTGTGCTGTGTTGCTCAACGAATCTGATGAAGAACGATCAGGAAACTGTGACCTATTAGCTTCCACAAGTCGTCTGAGCGGTGTTATCACACACCGACTGCCCTCGAGCAAATTCTTGCAGGTCCTTTACGGACAGCACCCAAGGTGGCATCAGAAACAAACAGGATACATGCTGTGAAAATGTCGGTTTTTTGCCTTGGTCACCTTTGACGCGTGACCACGTCGAAATCTTCAACCACGGTCCGTCTTCACACGGAAGGAATTTCCACGCTTTTGCATCCGCATACACGAGATTCAAAATACGGCGGATGCTCTCCAGGGGGAACATGTCAACCCAGACAAATACACTTTTGACCTGGGTCAGACCACGAATACTTGCGTTGGTGCATCAAACATACCGTTCAATGTCTTCGGCACGTGCAAGCGGTAAAGCGACGATGGAAAAGAATGGACCGCAAGGAATGGTCAAACGTTCTCCCGTACGCTCGTCCTCGTCGTTCACGCCTAATGATGTGCATGGTACGACTTCTTCTACCCCTGAGTTGGGTAGTCAGCCCCAAATGCGATGCACGCACAACCATGGATGATGGTACGCACAATCAGATATTATATCGTCGAGGAGCGTGGCGTCGATCGTATGCACGAGTCTCAATTTGCGGTATCGCTCTGGACGGACGTTGAGAAAGATGTGGAATGATCCACTGGATTCGCTACGAGGAGAACGGTAAGCCATGGCTGGGAGTCTCGCTTCTTGGATATAACAACGCAAGTTGTCCGATGCTCCGAACGCCATGCTGTTCTAGCCTGGAACTCGTATTGAGCGTTTAAAGGTTGGGAAGAGATAGGTTCAAGACGTCGGCAAGGTGGAAAGCGAGTTATGAAGTCTGACTCTTGATTATCCATGACCTGTCTCCATAGAAACTTAATGAGCTTTGCAATGAATGACCGGGTCGACCTCGACCACAATACGAACCAAAAAGAGCACAACTATAACAACGCCCAATTTGGAACAATGCCACCTCGCTGTCGGCTTTCGATCGTCCAAGTTGCCCATATGTGATTGAACAACGAATCGACCCCAATCGAGAGAGACCTGGTCTCTTATGGATTGGAGGAAAAAAAAGGCAAGGTTTGTACACAAATCTGGACAAAAACAACACCCATCACCAATTTCCATTTGAGTCCTCTACCTTATTCCTCCAATTTCAAGTTGGTGGCTAGTCTCACTAACCCTGTTCCCCGATACATGTTGTGCCCCACCTCGGCAATCATCTTGGATGCTTGATGCCATTCCAGTCGACGGTCGTCGCACCGAACCATCCATACTAGTTACATGCTGATCAAGCGAGCATGCTAAGAGACCTTCGAGGAAGCGAAAGTGGGTCATAGAAGTATCATTAATCAATACCCACTGACGCCGAACCGCAGTGCGTCGCTTCATGTCTTTTATTCATGGACAAAATTGACGCCATCACCCCAAAGCGTGAAAGCGCACGTGCTAATATTTTTTGCGTCATGGAGCACTCTGAATGAAAGCCAAAAGCATTCCAGTGGAAAGGTACGAGTCTCCATTATGTATACAAATTAAGGTATACTTATCCGTACATACTACTTAATTATTAGCAAGGCAGCGGCGAGTGCCAGCGCACGGCTGCGATATGTGGAACCACATCATAACTGACTTTTAACAACAACCGGTTCATGATCTCATAGCGCCCACTGCGACCGGCCCACCAATTTGGCAACTGGAACAGACGCTGGGACTGATTCGGATCGGATTTTTGACTGGCAACGCCATCAGTCGAATGCAAGACTGAGATTTGCATGCTTTGGTTTAGATTAGCAAACTCTCATCTGGGCCGCTCTGGGAACGCTTCCTCACCGACGGGGTGGATATGTCTTCTGCTGAAGAGGCAGTTGGTCCTCAAACAGTCCTGTACTCGTGTCGACATGGATATAAAATGACCACAGGGAGTGTGGTAGCGGCCGTCAATTATCTGAAACGGGATGTCAAGTAAAAAACGTGGTAGTTTGGAGCGACCGAAGCGCATACATTATGACACATTTTGAGAAGGTAAAAAAAAAAAGAGTTGGAGGAAGCCTGAGTCGACGCAAGCTCCAGGGTATGAGTTGTCTCCAGTTGGTATACTATCGTCATTGTTAAATAATGGATTTTATGTGGATTCCACGGTTGTGTCACAATCGCGCACGGAAACCGCATTCCTTCGGTCGCCGGTCACATTGACAGACCAGGCGAGGCGAGGCAGATACATCGCAAAAGTGGACCAGAACTCGAATGAATAATACGTTGCATGAACCAGTGTACAGCCTGAGCTCCTCTCCGACTATCTGCATCGCAATTAGGAGTTCGTTTTTCTTTCCATAGCGTCCAGAATACGCCATCGATGTGCGCGTTCATCTTGTGACTCTGTCTTGGCGGCGGATTAACGAGATGAACTCGGGCCATTCTTGTCTTTTCACAAGGTACAAGATAAATTATCTCCGATGCAATGAAGCGGGCATCGCAGAAGTGCTGTATTTATCAATCCATCGTGGTAAACACGAGGTGTCGAGGGTCCGGGTGAACAAATTGGGGACGCCGCCATCAGGTGAAAATTCGAGCTGTTCGCCTTGTTATGTAGGCCAACTGTCAATGCCGTTGATACGAATGATGAAATTGACCAAATCAGCCAGATTATAGCTTATACGGTGACCGGAGCCTCAAGCTTCAAGTATTGGCTTGATACCATCTTAGGGTTTGGCTGACGGCCGCGTCAGCAATTGAATTACAAATAACACGAGGTCAATCAGGATTCAAATATTCAGCTATCATGCCAGTGAACAACGATCGCGGGGATCAGTCAAGTCGCCTAGCCGGCAGGTGGGGTAAAGGGAGATTTTGTACAAGGGCTTCAGGTTCTTGAATCGTCGCAAACAAACCCCACAGGGCGCTACGTTTCCAAGCTTTTTCACATCCTTATATAGTCTCGCCGCATTCCCAACAGATAGTTCCGTCGTTTAGCGGCGGCAGCTATTGTATCACGAAAGATAGCCGTGGACGGTGAGGTAGAAAATGATCGGATTTGTTAGAGAGCCACACGGCAAAAAGAAAGTTCGCGGCACAGTTGATCCGTAGGAATATTGCCCTTGAAACTCCAAATGTGTGGGAAGTAATGCAGGGAAGGCTGAAGGTCAGACCGGTCACAAGGTAAACCCGTTAACAGAGCAACTTAGAATTGTGTTGCATACAGATTTGATAGCATCGACAACGTCGCTCAGCCACCCCGCCGACGTATTGTACTGACGAGTTGCACCTTTTTCCTGACCTACGAGAACATGAGTAGTTAGTACACGTGGATAAAAAAAAAGGGATGGTCCCTGCATACCGCGTCGGCAAACCGTTTTCTCCATCTTTCGCTGCGGAGACGTGCCCGCTTGTCGCCTTTCTTTTCGTGCCGAACAGTCAATGCGATCTCTTTGGCCACATGATTCTGTCGTAAACGCTGGTTCAGTCGGTGAAAAGTAGTCTGTAGATCGCCATTCCGAACAGCGAGCCGTCTACCTGTATCCACAGTTCGGCATTGAGTGATCGAGGGATTCAGAAACATACCTGTCCATGCATTTGGGGGTGGTGGGAGCTTCAGACTATTGCTTTTCTCCGCCCACATGTCCGCAGGTGCCTTGTGTCCTGGCAGCGAACCTAGTGCCTTTCCAAATACATCCTTCAAGTCGAAATCATTCGGCGACGCGGAGAACTGGGATGTGCTACGAGCACCGCTCAGAAATATTGCAGAGCTCGTCGTTGCACGAATTCCGGACAGTGAATGGACGACACGTCGTAGAACAGCCGGTGTAATCAGCTGAGGCCTCCAAGACATTCTCCCCGTTGGTCGACCAAGATGTTGAAAAATGGTCCGACCAAATGCAGTAATCCAAGTTCGGAACCATTTTGTCGGCCATCGGATGAATCACTATGTCATCCGACGTCCTGCAGGAAGAGTTCGAGGTTCTGAAGAATCCTTTATGCTTTCGTCCCATCATCGCTCACTAAAAATTAGGTTCTCGAAGCCATATACCCCTCAGAGCTATCAAGTTTGTCTCCGATAATCTTCCTGCAGGTCGTTCGCTCAACACTCATTGTAAAGTCATATCGGACAGACAGATCGAGATCGATGCCGAACCAGACATTGTTATAGATGGCGCGGAACCCTGTGAGCCTTCTCGTCTGAGCTCGCGTTCACAGCCAATTCATATTAGGGTGCGGAAGAAAGTCAAACTGAAATTAACAGTCAACTACACCGCTGATTACCCCGACACACTGCCTGGACTAGGGCTAGAGGTTGTTGATGGAGAACTCGACGAATCAGAGAGCAAGGCCATTTTGAAGGGCCTTTTGGATGTGGTATGCCATGACTTTCGTTCCAAAGACTGAATGCTTGAGTGTACTGCAGGGCGAAGAGAACAAGGGCATGGCGATGACGTTCACGCTGGTTTCACATCTCAGAGAAAACCTGTCAGGTTTGGTGGAAAAACGCGTAAAGGCACGCGCAGCAGAGGAGCACGAAAGAGAGCGCCTGGCAATTGAAGTGAGATCTTACCTGGATTCTCTGCCACAGAATGTTGACAGACTGTCGTGCAGGCTGAAGATGCACGCACTCGGGGGACCCCAGTCACGATTGCGTCTTTCAAGGTCTGGAAGGCTAATTTCGACAAAGAAATGTCACAGAGGAGATTACGGGATGAAGAAGAAAAGTTGCGCGCCCTCGCTCCCAAGGAGAGGGACGAGGTCAAGAAAATAGGAACTCGCTTCACCGGTTCGCGACATCTTGCTGAGTTATTACTCTCTAACGAGGGTTGCAAACAGGCCGCCAATTGTTTGAAAGAAACAAAAACCTCGACCACGAAGATGAAAGTCTCGTGGAGGAGGGCACCGTCTCTGTTGACTTTAGTCAGTACGACCGCAGCCAGATGGAGGAGGAAGAAAACGAGGAAGACCGCATGCACTTTAGCGATAGTGATTAAAACCATTTTACTAGGATGTGTGTAAATTAGTGCAGGGAATCGTACGTATGCCATCCAAAATCTAGCTTCTAGCTTCTAGCTTCTAGATCGAGATCTATAGGCCAGCTATCATGCCGGCTTCCGCCTCGGTACCGACGATGATGAGCTCCTCGCCAACAAGCTTGCAGCCTAGCCTCTCTGATCCCACCTCCGTTAAGAAACCATCTACTTCTAAGAGGTTCTTGTCGTTCTGTCTATTTCGACAAACCTCTTCTCCCGTGGCACGCAGCCATTCCATCACTGGGGCACATACCCACCTTCTCACCTGACCCCATCCACCATCCGATTCAAACCATCCGAGGTGGCCGCCATTGGGAGTTAGGGCTATCAATACCCAACCATTATTTTTGGTGTCTGTTGGAACTTCTTGAATGACCGGGTCATCTGCAGCGTTGATCGAGAGAAAGGGTATCCGTATACCTCCTAGTACCTTGTGACTGGAGGAATGATCATAATATTCAAATGCGGATGCAAAAGGCCAAGGGGGCGAAGGACCGCCTCCGATCCTGGTAAAGACCTCGTCAAACATTTCGACGGTGGGCGAAGTCAAGGCACAGGCGCGAGTCGTGGCATCAGCAATGGCAAGGTTAGGATCGTGGGTAAGTGAGGCAATATGCCTCTTGAGAACATTCACGAGATTTTGACCCATTCCCTTGGAGTAAATGTAGCGTCCAATATATGTCGTTTCAAGCCTGATTATGGTTAAGTGGACTGTGGGTGAAGAATCAAGGCAAATGCTCACTTCTTAATGTTCGCTGTCAAATTCCAAGGCTGCGTGGCAGAGTGGATTAATTCTACACCTCCAAAAACAACTAGGAAATGCAACGCACACAGCCTAGAACACACGCCGACTGAAAGCGGCAATGCTCCCCTTCCTCGGCAATGTACCGAGTCATCACGTTTGCTCCGAGGGAAAAGGCGAGTCCTAACAGAGGAGCGTCCGGGAATTGATTGGATATATGGAACACAGCCTGACGTATATCATCCGTGTGTCCCGCAGAGTAAAGCTGGGGACTTGTGATCGGCACACCCGCACCTACAGGTGGCTAGTTTCAATGACACGTTTTTTTTGCAGTGGGTTGCGAAACCACGTACATCCGCGGAAATTAACAACCACAGCACGATAGCCAAGTCCACCCTGTGAGACCGCTCGACAAGCGGGTGCGAGTATAGCTCTCACGTACGATTCATATGAGCCTTGAAGAGTCTCAGCTGACAACTACCCATGTGAGAGAGATAAATATTATACCCCCAGTGAGTCCGTGCATGACTACTACAATTGGTGTATCAAGTGGTATGTTGCTGTCATCCACTGGAGTGAAGTCGAGCCCCCTACGCAGCAAACTGTTAAAAGATGCATTGCATTGTGACGGTGGAGAACTCACAGTGTTCCACCATCCTTTAAACGGAGAAACGACCTGAATTCTTGGCCTGAGACATGAACTGGAGTGTAAAGGTGGTTGTTCTCACCTCTTGTAATCTACCTTGTCTCTCTGTGAAAAATCACCGAGGACGCAGTACAGGGTCTGCATGTGACCACTGATGGGAAGTCAGTCTTCATTTTGAAGCTAAACATCACACTACAAGACCTGGGAAGCCACCAAGCGGGATAAAACTTGGAATGGAGGCTGGGACATTTTTTCTGCACGAAGTCTTGAAGGGATTCTTCTCCAGGCAGTGACCCCTTGGTCTTGGTCTGGATAAGAGCTGGAACAAGAGGATACGTGATTCGTGTGGTACGATCCTGGCTGAAGAGAAAATTCATATTTAAGTGGAGAGGGAGTCTAAGGGAGAGCTGAACGTCAACAAGTAATAAAGCCCGGGGTTATTGACTTATTGTCCTAGAATGTCTTGGCCGTCGGATCCGTGAGTGATCACATAACTGCCGTAGATATCTCTCGCTAGTACTTGTATACCAGTGCGGGCGGGCTCAGATTCTAAAGTCACACCGACAGGGTCACAGTCACCCGCTGCAAGTTCAACGATCACCACCATGTCCCTGTACAAGACCCAGCGCTGTCGTGTATGTACAGCCTCTTTATCTATATCCTATCGTCTCATATCTCGTCCGCAAGCACTTCGACGAGGCAGGCGATCCCATCAAACCGTATTGCTCACAGGGCAACAAATGTCGGCGCGTATCTACCGACCAGCCGCAATGGTGTGTCCATGTGAGGCTTAACTTCCTTCTAGGTTCATACACCCAGGCGATCATCAGTGGGGCAAGCTCAAACGTAGGAACAATAGTTCTCCTTCCCCGGACGATCGCGAGGTTTCAAGATCAAAGAGCAAGAATAAGTTTCAACTCTCCCCAGGCAGTCCTCTTCAGGGTCACCGTTCCTCGCCGTTGACACCACAGACGGATTTATTCAAGCGCAAACAAAAAGACAATTATCGAGAACACGACCATCGAGACTGGCCTGTCTGGAATGGGGATCGCAGTCGCAGGCGCGATTCTGATTCATGGGGTCATTCCAGAGAGCGCAATGGCCCTTCTGAGCATGGGTATTCCTTGAAACGAGCGAACGACGAAGGTGACCAGTACCCGAATCAACGACCTAGATTGTCTGAAAGAGTCGGTTATCAACCACATCATGTGTGATCTTGGCGCTGACTTGTCACAGACCTTGTATGGATCCGCTTCCGGTGGCGATACCCGTCACGCGATCCAGGCGGACAAGGTTACTTTGCCGGTCCCACACGTCTCTGTCCATGATCCCAAATCGATGACGAAAGTTTCGGATGCCTTCCATCGCCTTGCAAAGTTGGCCTTTGTTATTTCATCGTTAAATATTACTAATCTGCGGGGCAGATTATGTTGCGAAATAGTTCAGAATACTTGCTTTCTGGACCGAGAGGAAGACAAACTGAAAGCATTCACCGGCCTCTCCTCGGAGCTTTCGAGAGCCGTCCCAGATGTTGCAATGGCGGTGACTCCTGCACTTGCTACAGTCATCACTGGCCATACTCGAACCAGGGAACGACTAGAAAACCACATGATAGAGCTCGAGGCACTGTGGAAGACGCTGTTTTCCATGC
>JBBPLF010000009.1:0-157450 GCA_038089615.1 Aureoboletus auriporus
GATCTCTTCCATGTTCAAGCGCAAGGAGGGTCTCGTCTTCCATATGGATTCGATGTGTACAATTCCAAGTGCTTGTGAAACCGAACTGACTAGGCTCACAATGTTGGCTTCCCAGAACGACTCCAAGTTTGCACTCCACGCCATCACGGAAAATCTCGCAATGGTATGCAGGCCATTTTTCGTGTCCTGGGTGTCTTCTTTCGTTCACTGAACGCACAAGTAAGAGGTAATAAAACAGATAAAGAGTATTGGATGGACGGTACTACAGAAACGGAACTCGGTCTTGAAGGAGATGAACAGCTGGGAGCTTGTTGATCATTTGCCTCGTGCCTCTTTGATAGTAATCGTCGGGTATACGACTTCAAGATGGCGGGGGAAGCATGTTTTATACCCACAGAAATCGGAGCCAGCGAGCACTGGCAAGAAGCATGTAGTGGAATTCATCCACTTGTCTACTTGTCAATGCGGCTGGCCGGGCTTCACCTTCGCCGTCAAACGTCTTAGCGTAGAGGACGCACGGGAAAGCGCATCCTACAGTACCTGAAAGGTGCTAACTCGAGCGCTTCGCATCCGCTTTGGTGACCCTGGTGTGGATAATGATCCCAATGCCTTTAGCGACACAAACTGGGCCAACAATCGACCCCTCCGATCGGAACATCGAACCTGGACAAACAAATATTTGGAACTTCGATGGGGGTGGAGATAGCATTGTGGAAACTCATGTATCATTCAACAGTCCATACATTTCCAACCCAGTTGAACTACAGGTTTTCCACATACTACATCCAATTGTTTGCTGAAATCTAGAGCCCGGCCAGGACGGTTTCACGAATTCATTCAACATGCTTGTCAAGCTAGTCGCACTCGGGTCCATCATCATTCACAAGCGTCGAGATAATGGTCACCTTCTCATTTAAGCCCCAGATTATTTGAACTTGCGTAGCTCGTCAAACTGCCCGGTGAACCTAGGATGCTCGTACCCAACTCTCCATGCACCGTCGAGCGTACCGACGACCCAGCTATGCGATGAGCATAATGGTTGGTTTATTCGTATCAGCCTGGTCCAACGTGACTTATAAGTTAGTAGCGCATACTCAGAGCCTCACCCGTAAAACAAGCAACTGTTTGCTGCAGGGAAATTGAATGAAGCACACATACTCGCTGAGCCAGAAATGTACAAACCCAGCAGTATAGTCAACAGTTGACGCGACAGTGAAACAACGGACCCATGCTTCATCGATCCGTTGTTTAAGGTGTTCCAATTCTTGGCTTGCATGTCCTTCGTATTCTCCGTCCAAGCATGAGCACCTTGGATGGGATATCTGGGTCAATGCCGTACGGCGGACAGACGAAAGAGCCCTTCGAGTCGAGATATTCCATGATCTTCTCTGAAGGTCTCTACTGAGATGTCACCCTAGATCCGAAATCAAGAACAGAACTTACTCGAAACGTTAGGTTGTTATTTCCGACGCTAGCGAATCGGAATCGCAGGCAAGATGGTCTCGGTAAGCCCAGTCGTCTGCACCATACTATTTTGGGGTAGTTCGCGCTGGCGGTTACTGTAATGACGTCATAGTTTCCATTAAGATCGAGGAAACATTTCAAGCCTGATAAGTATGCAGTGACCTATAGAACAGATATATTCTAATATCTTGATCACTCCCGCGACGGTTCGTCCTTTGGAAGATGGTCAAAAATCTGATGGACAAGTTATGGTCCATTCCTCCATTGGATATACCCATATACATGATGATCACACTGGTCCAGACTTATACCGTGACATTCCTCACCCCTTCTCAGGAATTGTAACTGCCTCACATACATCGGAATGGCGAGAGTATCCCTTATCTCACGACTAGTCAGCTGGCACGTCGAAATTTTGAGTATACGTACGTATGGGTACGAAATTCTTTTCTCATCGGATGACATAGTCGAAGCTTACCCAGCATCCCATATCTTGATCACATTACCGTATCTATCGCCTTGGGCCCGACCTAATTTAGATGGACAGCGGAGGGTTTAAGAGATGACTAGGGGCTTGTTTCATCTCCATCCCCCTACATCTAAATTGTTTCAACGAGCTTGACAGGAGGTCCTTGGAAACAGATGTCGTGTAGATTTGAGTATATTGATGAGTCGGATGAATCGTTCTGTATCGGAATTCGGCATGTATGCGACTCGCGATGGAATCTTTCGACCCCTGAAGAGTAGATCCGAGGGACTCAATGAGGGTTCGATCAATCATTTCATCTCCACGATGATCTCTCCCCCAACCGGCATACCACATCTTTCCGAGATACGAGCTTGACAAGAAGCTTCGAGTTCGAAACGCACGACAGGGATTTTCGGGAGGCGAGCTTGATGTGGCCAGAAAAAGAGATGTTGGAATTTTTGAAGCAGCCGATATTGTAGTATTGTACCCTGTCTTCGGATATGTCAGGTAGAATGGAGTGTATTATGACGTGTCAAAAAGGACGTGTTTGATTACTTATGACGTTCGTATGTTGGCCTTGGTGATGGTATACCGCGGGACAGTGGACCTACTTATTCGAAGTGGTCTTTCGAATTCTCTCCCTCCAAGTATGACGTAGTTCTGTACCAGGATTTTGATGCGAGAAGCAAGAGATCAACCGAATCGAGGGCATCTTGTTTCATCCCCATGATTCTCTCCCCGCATCACATTTTTTCGAGATGGGAGCTTGACAAGCGGCTTTGAATAACATGTCCCGTTCTGGGCAGGCATCGGGTAAAGTTTTGGGTGATGCGCTGACATAGGTTGACGGTGAACATGTCAAAAAAAGGATCGATGCCAGGGTGGATGTGCTGGATTACCTGCAGGTAGCCGACATTCGTGTGAAGTTGATGGATGGATACAGATATTGGACCGATTCCGAGTCCGGTGCTTTCACTTTCCCTTCGAGTATGACGTTGAGTCATGGGACAGACAAACTATCCGAGCAGGTGTGCTTAATTCATCTTGACCTCTGTCCCCACATCACATTTTTGTTTCACAATTTCGAGAGTCGAAATACGTGGCCTGTGAATTGATGACGAAGCTCTGAATCGCGTCAACTTTCTTAAGCTTGATTTGGAAATGCACGTATCTTAGATGAATCAAGTAGATTTGTGCTATTGGTGTCGGATTGCTTCGGTGGATATAACTCTGTGTTCTATCTCGCTCAGTGATGAATTTTCTAGATGCGAGCAGTAGGAGATCAAGACTCGAGAAGAGGGTCGATCGTTTCGTCCCCGCGTTCCATGATGATCATATGTCTTCGCGACTCGAGAGACGGGCTCGACAAGAGGCTTCGAGTTCGGAAAACGTACGACAACAGATGTGCCCCCCTTTTGGTAGCCATTCGGGTAGATTTAGGTAATGCGTTGCCATGTCGAAAAAAAAAGGTGATGGACATGTCAGGATACTTACTTGCAAGTAGCCGACTGTCGTAGGAAGTTGGAATCGATGATAGGTGGATCGAATCCATTTCGAATTCAACGTCTTTACTCTCCTTCCAAGGCGTAGCTCGGTGACGGACTCTTGGCCTGATTTGGGTTACAAGTCAGACTTCCCAATCTTTTTCCACAGCATCCTAAGTGAAGATACGTGGTTGTAGATGATAACGGAACTCTATGGATGACAGTATTATGATGGTTGCATCATCTTTTGAGGTCGGCGCGTCGGCTGGAGCATCGAGTGATGTGTCAGTGCCAGTGGTCAACATTTCGACAGGAATATTAAAATAAAGAACGGAAAGAACGAGGAGTATGGCGCGTGTTGGATTATATATAAGTAGTCGAGGTTGAACTCGATGCCATTCATCAATATTAACGGTGAATCGGAGCTTGTAGCTTTCAAGTATGGGGACTCTTTGGCCTGATCTAGATGCGAGGGCTCCGAGGACGAGGAAAGTTGAACCCGCGTTTCATATTTTATCACCAGCCTGGCCTGATTTAGAACGCGAGGGTATAAGACATGACCGAGGACGTGGAACTCGAGTGACTTTGATTCGTGTTTCATCATCATTTCTTCCCCCACACCGTATTTGTTTCATGTTCTCGAAACACTCACGAGGTTGTGAATGATGACAAGACTTCGAGTTCTAATTCGAAACATATATGATATAAGTTATGATTGACTATGACAGGAATTAGCCTGTTGTTCGGGCAGGGCAGTAAGCCGCCGCATCGGCTAGAAAGGGTACTAATGAGTCACGGTGTCACCATGTAAAGGATGAATATTGATCCAAATTTCAAAATATGTGGTTTCCGTCTCCATTTAACGTCGCGTGGATTGATTCATCGAATTGCCTGTGCACATCCGATTCAAATCCCATTTCAATTTCTCCTCTTCCCTCTCAAGTATTCGAATAAATTACGGTCCTTGGGAACTGGACATGTGGGAATTGAAAAAGAAAGCATCAAAGTAATCAACATTGACATGTTGTCATTTTCAAATGACATGGACACGTCAGTTGACACCACCTTTTCTTCGATCCGTCTAGCACGAGGCAACTTAATAATTCAGTGGATGGTTTCAAGTGTGACTTGATGAGAAGCGGCCGGCCGGCGGCCGGAGGTTCAGCGGTCAAGAACTCTTTATTTTATTTTATTTTATTTTATTCCTGGTCGTGGTTCCAATCAGTTTGGATTTTTGGGACACTTGAGAGGGGGACATCAATTCATTGCGTCTATTTCATCAACCAGTGATAGCACTCGTCCTCGAGTTCGAAAAACACAGGCTTCTTTTTATCCGAGTCAGAGAACCATGCATGTGTATCATATTGTTTTAAGCTTGTACTTACGCGCGTACAATCCTCGTCAATTTGCTGTTTCGGATGCTTCGAATCCGATTGCGATGGGTATAGCCTTTCGAACGAGCTCGAAGTATTACTTTGGGGGTAGACGCTGTCGTCCAGGATACAGGGCTATCCATCATAAATCATTGGGCCAGATCACAACGAGTACTTACTTGGCTTGACAAGTCCTGGAAAAGTAAGTGCCGGGTGACAAAGTGACGAAAGGCTGTGCGCAAAGTAACTTGGCCGATGAAGAATGGGGAGGTTGGGCTATGCAGTAATCATTAAAGTCACCGGGTGTTGGGTTGTCAGGGACCGATTGTTGGTCGTGTGGGTGATTGTTGAAAGTTACTTGCCTGGGGTCCATTGGGGTCCATTATTGTATAACGTTCGTCCGCCCATGGGTAACAACAGTCCAGCCCGATCGTGATGCGACCCTCTTGAGGTCGGCTCCCTTCGGCTCAGCGTCTTCCCTTAAGTTTGTTCGACCGATAAACTGCGCGCGCAATGAACCACGCTTTTTCCCACACGGTACCCTCCGTGCGCGTGAACGCCGATGAACTCGTCTCATTATGTCGTCCAATGTCAACGAACCAACGTTGGGCGCGTTTAGAGTCTAGACCAATTCCCATCCCTGCCAAGAGAACATTCGGGACAGACGAAACAGAACGGCCCGGATGGTGGTCTGCCAATTGGGCCTAGGCTTGTGTCATGACGGTACATATACAAATATTACATAGGGCTCATTGGTACGGACTCGGAGTCAAGGCGGGCGTACCGCGGTAATACACAACAAGATAAGTAATTCATTTTCCTTACTCGGGGTACAAGCCTGTGCTGGGGCTGTACTGGATTGTATACTTTTGTATTCACTGTACTAGTTCGTCTCCCCATCAATCCCGAACCACCGTCAAATTTTTCACGAGTCCCTGTCGCTATATATCCATTCTCAACTGTTGGGCCGCTCTTTCAACCGATCAGAATGCATCCGATAGAGTAACTATTAATGACGCTTTACCTTGTTGGATTAAGTATCTCAATCGAGGTTCTCACCATATACCATACCCAGTTCGGTAGTTTTCTGACCCCTCCGGTGGTTGAACGTTGAAGGGCGCCCGAAGGTTTCCCAGGAATGATGACATCTTCCTTGTCCACAATATAGTTTTGCGGGATCAAACCAAGAACTTTGCGGGCACGGGTTTCGCTTCTTTCAGAAATGCAATGATGGAAATGTGTCACGCTCGTTTCGCACCCCTCGGTGATTCGACTGGATATGGAAAAAGGATATCTCCAGGCGTGTTTATTAGATTTTAGCCGAGTGTGGATCAGAGGATGTGGTTCTGAATGGAACGACGGGGGCGGGGTCGCTCGAACTTCGATCACGGTGATTGGGAGCTAGTGAACTGGAGAATGTGTTCAAGTCCAATGCGTGTAGATTTTTCGCCTTCCTGGACGGATCAAAGCACTTACACGGCCCGGGGGTGACACACTTTGTTTCCGTTTTCATGTGAACATCACGTCAGTGAGGCGATCGTTTTTATATCTACTACGAAGTGCTTTTGTTGCCCGTTTAAATTCGGCTCGTGGGACTTGGAGCCTGGCATCCGCTCACCAACCGATCCCATTAACAGGCAGGGGTAAACCCGGTGCCCCTGGCCCGTTCTGGGTGTTGCGGGGCGATCCCTTGGGAAATGCAATGCTTGATGTCAAAGTTTCCGATGGACTGGCGATTTTTTGCTTTACAAGACACAGATGAGCGTTCTTGAGAGGGTATGGGTAGGTACACGCAAAAATGGAAATGATCAAGGAAAAACGTTGATGCGCGCGCACACACCGTGAAAAAGTGTTGGGATTGACACGGGCTCCGCATGCCGCCTGAGTATGTTTAGGAGCGTTCACGCGGAGGAGGCGTCAGAGGGGCCGAGAGGGTGGACCAAACATTCCGTCCCGAGATATTCTCCGCGACACTCAGGCACACGCAGGGTCACATTGTAGACCAGGTCACGGCATGGGCTTGGTGGTTGGCAGTGCATTGGTGATACTCTCGAGTCTAGACTATTCGAGGACAATATGTAGGGCCAAACGCCGGTCGACCCTGTATGCGACGGAGGTGGTGCGGATCAATGGGAGTCGTGGGTCACCGCCATCAGGGCGAATGCCAATCAGCTACTAGCTCGTCTTCGACGAGAGGCACTAGAATCGTAACGTAAAGGTGGATTGTCGTTAGTTGCTATGATATGCTCCGTGAGAGACGGAAGAGTGGGTTATGGGCATCCGGCATGTGAGGTCGGCAGGGGGGTCGTGGGGGGGTCATGACTTGATAAGCATGGCAGGTGTCAGCACGGCAGTGACAAAGCGACCGGTGCCGTAGCTCGGCGGGGCTGTTCCTGAACCAGAGTGTCGGCTCACATTTGAAGTCCGACGAGTGCGGTGCCTTAATTGAGCATCGAGTTGCAAACCTTTTCAGTGCTGATTTCAGGCACCCTTTTAGAAGTTTTGTTCCTCTTTTTTCTTGCCTCGCTCATGGAGGACTCAAAACCGACAACCCTCGACGCAAACAACGTCGATTCCGTCCCTTCTTTAAATTCTTCTTCACACTTTGACTCTTCCCCAGACAACGACATGGCTGCCCTCGTTGCACCCAACAACCCCCTCCTCCTCCCAGCACCGCCCAACCCCGCAGGCGGCGTCGCAAAGCGCTACCGCCCCGCACCTGCAAAGACCTTTCAGTGTCGTGGTTATGGCGAGTGTCGCATGGTCTTCAGCAGAAGCGAACACTTGGCCAGGCACATTAGGTACGTCCCAGGCACTCATTCCCGTCCCCTCACCGTTCGATCTCTTTTATCTCCGTTCAGGAAACATACCGGCGAACGTCCCTTTACCTGCCATTGCTCCAAACAATTTTCTCGCCTAGATAATCTCCGCCAGCATGCTCAGACCGTCCATGCTGATAAGCAGGACCAGAACGAGAGGATGATGCGCGAGCTCACCTCGCTCCATGCCTCTATGGCCGCCGCCAACAAGACCGGCCAGGCCAGAGGCAAAAGAGCGCAGGCTACCCTCAATGTCACCCCTCCCACTCCTTCCACTAATTCCTCTCACGACCAGCTCCACCATTTAAACCAGGTCAAGGAAGAGGACATCAGCCCCTCTTCCATTCCGATGCATCAGCGTCCGGGTACCAGCACCGGTTACGAGGCCGGCGACGCTGTCATTTACGGCGACGCCTGGAACACCGATATTGACCGTGGCGATCCGCGGCCTCCCAACAACCATTCCTTTCGTGACTCCAGCCAGTCCTTTCGTGTCCCCCCAGCAGCATCAAATTCCTCATTCTACGGGCAACAACAGTCGCAGTCCTTTCTCCCCTTCTCCAACTCACTCAACTTCGCACTCACCTCACGGGATGGTCGCCCCGGATCTAGCAACGGCCGTCCACCCACTGCAGGTGGTCCAGACGCACAACATGCTCGAACACTCCCACCACTCGCAGCAGTCGTCTCCGCGACAATCTCCTCTCCATCCACCCAATCGTTCCCCATCCCACCACAATCCACACAACACTTACTTCCCCTACCAGGGGCAGCTGCATTTAGAAGACCTGCAACCGCCAATCGCCCAGGCACAGCTCCCGCATCATTCTACCCCGCAAAACCTGCCTACGCTGGAGGGCCTGGATTGGTCCATCAACCAGAATTATCCCTACCAGTCTATGGACGTAGCACCGAATTGGCAGCCGCAGCCGCAACAGCCGCAGCTTTCCAACACAACCCATTCGAGGCAGATCCATCATCACCAACAACAGGTTCATACGACTCTCCGTTTTCCTTCCACCCACCGGCACTCACCGAATCAGCAACCTATGGCGGGTCCATCGAGCCTTCACCAGGCAACCCTCGCAAGCGACCTTTCTCAGGAATCGACGGCCCCCAGGATGAGGTCCCACGTCGAGAACCAAACACCGGTGTACTCGGATCTGGCGAATACGAATATGGCTCAGAGTCACGCCCTCAATCTCGACGGCTCACCGTCCTGGAACTCTGCAATGACGCAGATGCAGATGGCGGAGTTCGATCATTTTTACAGAACGCAGTCGGATCAGCTTCACGGCCAAGTACCTCCTCTGGACTCGTCTCATCAGCATCTGCCCTCGCACTCGTCGATCGAACTCCACTCGCCAGCCACTCACTACTCCCAGGAGCTCAGCCGACAGCAGCTCCAACAGCTACGGCAGCAGCATCTCCGCCTGGAACAGGCCCGTCGGCATTCGGTGGAGGGCGAGTATCTCCAACACTACGCCGGGACGCTCCATCACCATCCGCAACAACAGCAGTCGCAGCAGCACAATTTCTTGCCACTCACAGAGGAACATTCTCGGCTTCACCTTTATCAGACACATCGCGGAGCCCACGATCCCAACCAAGTAGCGTTGCCTTCGCCGCCGTTGCTCGATCCGTCAACATACACTCAAACCCGTCATCTCCATCCTCAAATGCCACGGCATCACCCGCATTACCTCGCCGAGGAGAACCGCAACACGAAGTACGATCACCTGTCACTGCGGCATACACCCCCACTGCACTTGGAATGAAAGTATGACAGCGGAAAAAAAAACTCTGCTTAATTCCTATATCCATATCTGGTAATCATGATGTGAACAGTGGTCTCTCCTCGTTGCTTGTGTTCTCATTTTCACTTCAAATTTTTCCCACCATCTCCTAAGTTTTCGTTGTCCTGCTTGATGCAATCTCAAGTACTTGCAAGTATATATCTCCGTATTCCTTGTTCGTATACCATGTCATTTAATTGGGCTTTACCCGCTACTTACTGTGCATAAACTGATCCCTGTTTTCCGTTCTCATTCCCGTGGATATTTCCTTCTCTAGTTATTCGAGTTTCCACAATGTAATGCTTCGATAATGATAGGAAAGCAGTGTCTGACTATCGTTTTAATCTTGTGCAAGTAAATAAATTCGGATCAATGAATCTCGTGTTTCAAGTCTATTCACCAGATCGATTGATGGGGAGACAACTTCGGTTTGGCAGATTAGAGTCGGTCATTGGCACCGGGCTGCCAACTCGATCCGGCCTGTTCCTGGTGGCGAATGAGACGGAGAGTTTCCATTTCCAGACTGTCATAACTTGATTTGGAAACAGACAAACAGATGTACAGTGAGTGTTGGAAGTCTCCTTCAATCAGAGAAACCATTACCAACGCAACAGTATCATGCTGCGCACGATGTGAGTGTTTCTTTTCTTTAAAATCGGATGTCTGACGTCCCCCTTTAGAAAGCCACGGAATGCGAGGTCTAAAAGAGCGTTGGAAGCGCGAGAGCCAAAAGAGGTCGAGGATGTCCCCACGGCAATATTCGTGCGCGGTACACATGCCGGCGAGACTGTTCAAAATGCCATGAAAGAACTTGTACGTCGGTCCTTGTTGAAATGTGTATGTGCTTGACGTAGATCAGATGGCGCTCAAGAAACCCCACGCGATTTCGTTTTCGAAAAAGAATGTGATTCGACCATTTGAAGACGCGTCGTCGATCGAGTTTTGGGCGCAGAAAAACGATGCATCAATTTTTTTGATTGGGCAGTCGAACAAGAAACGACCGAATGGGATCGTGATCGTACGGACCTTTGATGCGAGAGTGTTGGACATGTGTGAACTCGGCGTAGAGAGGTTCGTGAGCATGTCTGCGTTCAAGGCGAGTCTCTCTGTCTCATCTTTGTCTTGTCATTAACTATTCGAATAGACGCCTACATCGACAACGGGACATAAACCAATGATGCATTTCGCCTCTGAATTATTCGATACACATCCTCGATACGTCCAACTCAAGTCTTTGTTGATGAATCTGTTCAACGGGGAGGCGATTGATTCGGTATATCTTCCTGGATTGGAACACGTGATCAGTGTGACGGTCGCACCATCGACAACGCATCAGATAACGGACGACTCGGGGTGTCTACCCAAGGTACACGTGCGGACGTATACCATTAAAGTCGTGCCAACCGGAACACGCGTGCCGAAGGTGGAGCTGACGGAAATGGGGCCCTCTCTCGATCTGACGCTGCGCCGCTGGCAGGAGGCGGATCCGGAGATGTGGAAGGCGGCAATGAAGAAACCCAAGTTGAAGAAACAGGATGTGGAAAGGGGGCTGGGAAAGCGGAAGAAGAACGTGGAAGTGGACGAAATGGGCGATATGAGGGGCCGGGTACACGTGGGGAAGCAGGAGTTGGGCAAATTGCAGACGCGGAAAATGAAGGGGCTGAAATCGCGCGCAGGTGAGGGTGAAGCTGGCGAGAAGGACGAGGAGGAGGTGGACGAGGAGGTGGAGGGTCCACGAAAAAGATCACGGCATTGACTCTATGTTGTGTACTAGTCTCGATCACGAGGCGTGGCTTCTGCTTATATAATCGAGTCGTCCATCGATCAGTTGTTTACCTTGAATGAAAAAAGTTCTCATGCCAGCGGTGTTCTTGCCAACGAGCCCCTTCGTTGACCTATCAAGGTAAAATACCCTAAACTCGCCCGTCAGTTGCATTGTTGAGCTCAGCCTTAGCTTAAAGCTTGCCTTGACATTCGTTTCGAGATAGATTATCATTCATCATGCCCAGTACAAGTGGTGTGTACAATAGTGTATTTTCCCCATTCAGTGTGATCACTCACCTAGCGTATTTCACAGATACTGTAGTGACTCCTGCGTAAGTTCCGCTTGCCTAGTGTTGTCTATTGAATTCAGTTTCCCTGGTTGCTAGGTCGACCCCTACACTTCCTTCAACCATTGCGGCAGCTAGCTCCACGAGCCCCGCCCTCACGAGCACGAGCACTACCACGTCACCGACGACCACGACTATTAGTAGTGCTACACCTACTTCCTCGCCTTCCTCTACAGCCACGACGTCGGCTAGTTCTCCAACACCCTCTGCTCAGTCGTCGTCTTTGACTACCCCTTCGCCACTGACTTCCCAGACTGTCATTACATCTGGAGGATCAATCCAGACGATCACTCAGGTCGTTACCCCCACTGTAACCGCCACCTCTACCCCTCAAAATCAATCCTCCTCCTCTAACTCGTGAGTTTCCACGTCCCTTTTGGTCCTGTTTTGTCCATTTTCTGCGGGCTTGTCGCCTACCCATGGAACATTAACACAATTTGCTTGCCCTGTAGATTCTTTTCCAACACAAAGGCTGTTATCGGTGTTTTCACCGTTGTAGGCCTGGTCGTCCTCGCAATCATCGTTGCGCTGGTGATCAACGCGATGCGCCGGCGTCGTGCGCGGAAATTTGACAGGGATGTCGCGGAAGCAGCCGCAGAGGCTGCTGCCTCGTCACGTTCCCCCTTTGAAGACTACTCGTATGCCAACACGGGTGGCAACGGCGGCGGGGGAGGTGGTGGCAGCGGTGGAGGCGGTTACGGCTACTCGGAGAACAGCCATGGAACGTACCAGCTACCCGCCCTTCAACCCAATGACGCTTATGGGATGAGCGAGATGTCGCAGTATGATCCGTATACCGCAGGTACAGCTTCTGTGGTGGCGGCTTCTGGCATCGATCGGTCGAGGAGTCGGAAAGAGAGCGAGCCCGGCACGCCAGGTATTGCAGGCGTGGGTGCTAGAGGTCTCGCCCGCGAGCCGAGTAGGCGTGCGCCTTACCACGCCTTTGCGGGCCCTGGGGCTCAACCGCACGAACTGCAAGCGAACGGCGGGACCATCCGGAGCCAACGTGGGACGAACTTGGACGTTCTTGAAGCTGCCGGTCTCGGCGCGAGCACAGCCACCAATACGGACAGCAACGTCACACGAAGACCCTCGGAGACTACGCAGAATACCCACTTTAGTGGTCGTTCGCAATTTGGTTCGATGAATGGCCCTCACCCGACGCCGTTGCAACCTGGATATACCGTTGATTCTTATTACCCTCAAAGGCATGATTCCCTCTCGCCGGATCCGTTTGCTGCTGGATACCCGCCTGTCATGTCTGTGTCAACGACAGTTCACAACCCCCATGACACGACAACGTTGCCTTCGCCGTCTGGCCAACAGTCCGATCTGAATGAAGATGATACCGAGTTGGGCTCGTCGGCTGGGTTACGTAGTGAAGAGCAACGGATGAGCTATCAAGACGATACCGATTACAGTCACGGAAACCGCATTTTGAGGGTACGTCTGGGAACGGTCTGGACCTCTCGTGTTTACTTACACTGATTTCCCAGGTCGCCAACGAGTAGACGTTGAACAATGGACACGTGAATGATTGAATGTTTTCGCCCTGCTACCTCCTCCTTCCCTCCTTAGTTTCTATTCTCATCAGATCTCGAATCCGTTACCCAAATTGTGATGTGTAACTCTTGTCGTTCATTCGTCTTTATTGCTACCTATCCCATGCCACCTGTGGGAGGCCAAACACAGGACCTGATATTCCTTCTTATTTTGACTGTGACTGTGACTGTCATTCATTTTCATTTTTTATTTATTCGCTTGTATCCCTTAATCCTCTATTGCTTCGTACCTCGTTCTTGTCGCTGTGATGAATCTAATCCGTAGTGCCGTGGAATGCATGCGGATTTCGCTTGAGCCTTGAATGTGGCAATACCGCGTCATGAAACCTTGAAGAATGGGATCTAGGAATTGGCTTTTCCGTGGATCACCTGCCAGTTATCGGAATTAGAATGGTGCGTAATGTGCCATCTTGTGATAACCGTCGGGGAACCGACAAGTTGGCAGAGGTACGTGAGCCCCGCCGACTTATACTAGTACTGATCCTCGGTCGTCTGGATGCGAAATAACGTTCTCAAACCCGAGGCACTGACATTCGTTTTTGAGCGGCTTGGTGATTCTCGCGGTAATGGTTCAGGGGTAACAGGCAGGCGTGCACCATCGTGCCACCATTTGCCACAGGGTGAGCGTTGAGCACGAAGGGGATGCCAGGCAGTCTGAAGCAGAGGTGGTACCTTCATCCGAACCGAGCGAGGAACGTGCTCAATTCACAACTTAAAGCTGTGAAAAGAGATTTTCCGAGCACAAGAGCACGAACTACACTTGCTTGCGCTGTCCTGAAAACGAGGTAGAACCATCCCCCCCGCTTTCCAGTAGCGTCCCTTGTGGTGCGTTCAATATTGTCGATGATACGATGAGCAGGCAAAATGGAAGCGTGAAGCAAGAAAAAAAAACACCTGTGGTGTGATTTGTTTCGAGGGCTGGTGGATACAGAGCACTTGATTTGATGAGAGTATATCCAACTTGGCCGCTTGAGTGTTTACGCTAAGCGAACACAGGTCGATATGGCGTGATCGTGGTGAAGCCTTGAAGATTCCCGTCTGTCGCTCAAGGTCAGTCGTGTCAAGTGAAGTCGTTGTCAATAGGAACATTACCGCATCCTACTAGAAGGCGCACGTCGCTTGATATGGCCAGCGCGGGCAAATGAATACCGCAGTGGACAGTGGACCAAAGTGTTGAGACGGAAGCCGAGTCAGCCTGAGGGATAACGCTCTGTACATAGCACGACGATGGCGCACTCTGGAGAAGAGCGCTTGTACTGATTCTTATCGCCCTTCTCGTGGCCAGAGTATTCGACATTCCGACCATCGATGGCGGTACAATGATAATGCAGGGGATTGGGCATGACGTGAAGTACGTAACAGCAAACAACGCCGGCGGCTACGACTCCAATGCGACGGTATGTGCGGCTCAGATTGCCTGGAAGGGATTATACGCTGATGCAAAGGCAGGTAGAACAGCTTGCATCACTCTGTCAGTGTTAGTTACGATTCTGCCCCATTGTGTTGCATATCCAGATACAGAGGGCGTCTATCATACTCGGGAGGTGCTGATCAACTCGGGATGGGTAAACTGCTTTGAAAATGACGGAAATCTTGCTTGTAACATAACCTGGTACTCAGCTTTCATAAGTGAAATGCGAAGATTACGACTGAACATGTACGTGCGTGGAGTACTAACACGTGGGATAAAAATATTCTCTTCGAGTCTGGACGAGACGAGATGAGATGCAGACTGCATTGAGCCTGAGTATCATAATTTGTCCAATGGAACCGTACCGGATACTAGTCAACTAGGGCTTTGGACATCCTTGCAAGAGCAAATTGTCGCGGGAGCCATTGCAATATGTAAAATAAAGTAGAATTGTAACCCAATGTCATATACGGCGGTGGGACCACACGAAGAGCCTGGATTACTACCCCCCGGGCGAATTCGTCTGTATTCATCCCTCCTTGATCCTGGCTACTATTCATCCGGTGAATTATTTTGGGCTCGTACTGCTTGTACATGGTTGTAGGTGAGAGTGTCAAAGTCGCCGCCTGATTTTTTGCGATGTTAGAAGTAACACCCCCGGGAGCGACGAGCATGACTTTAACACCAAATGGCTTGCACTCCATTGCAAGACCCTCGGTAATCGAGTGGAGTGCAGCCTTGGCGGCACAATACAAAGTGTTCCATGGAGTCGTTCTGCAGAGTCAGATATGAGCTCAGTCGCCAGTTGACCAACATGTAAAATTCACATCAGACCCGCGATGGAACCGATGTTCACGATCAGGCCTTCCTTGCGCTTGAACATCGAAGGTATCACAGCATTGGACAGCCGAAGGGCACCAAAGGCGTTCAATTCGAACGCATTTCGAATTTGGTCAATGGTGGCCTCAGCTACGGGACCTAGAGGGTGTGTCAAGCAAGACCAAAATTTGACAAGCTAGGACTCAAGGACTCACCAATCGCCAAGGCGCCAGCGTTGTTGACGAGAATGTCGATTCTCCCAGTTTCTGCAAGGATTGTTTGCACTGTGCGTTCAATATCATCTCCGTTGGTTACGTCGAGGACATGCATTCGTATGTTTGGGTTTTGAAACCCGTTCATGCTTTCGAGCCTTCGGGACGTTGCGTACACGATGCATCCTCGGGCAGCGAATTCCTCACATCTGTATCGAGGTTCAGGACACGGAGGGCGATTAGTACCTGAGACAACTTCAAGTTGAACACATACAATGCGAATCCTATTCCTCCCGCAGAGCACCCGGTGATGAGAACTACTTTTTGAGTCTCTGTCAATGCAACTGACATTGTTGAGATCTGACTCTTAGTCTGTATGTCAATGAAGTTTTATGTGATTCGCTCAGTATGCTTTGAGCTACTAGTTCGAATCTTTGACTCAACCGAAGCGAACTGGAATATTAGACAGCGTTCGGCCGCCCTCACTCCGACTCTCCGAGTCGACGGCCCGGGCCCACCCGGGCCCAGTAACAAATTGGTAACAATTGGTCAGGCCGGCAGAAACAGCTGGACCGTAGGGAACGAAAACTACGGGGCATTCCCGCGACTGGGTGCGAGGGAGGCCAGGGGCCTCCCATCGACTCGTTTGTCGAGTATCTTACTCTAATATGGATATTAAATTGATTCCAAAAAAATGCGGCATTAATGTAACCCGGATCTTGGATATCAACTTCACGAGTGACCAATGACTCCGGATCCTCGCCCGCTCGAATCATCTAATAACTTTAGTCTAAGCCAGAAGCACCCGGGCAAAGGAGTTCTGACGAAATTTAATCGCTAGCATCGTAACACTCAACTTCCACAGCGTTTCTAAAAGGCTTCGCCAAAGCGAGTCGTATCCTCGATTATCATGAGCCATTTCTCCGTTTTCATCGCTTTCATTCGAGAACCTCCAAGGGTTATATAGCCTCGCATGTTAGATGCGAGGTTACTGATTGACTCGTACAGATGCAGTCGAGATCTACCGATCGTAGATGATGAGGAATGAGAAGTGCACCAAATGGAACGAAAAGGCGGAGGGAGTAAGGTCTTGTTTCATTGGGTGAACTCGTGATGGTTTTTCGTTGTTCTTTATGTTCACTTCCAATTGGCATGGTCCGGGGTGTTAATCACCGATCAATGGTGTGCGGTAAGAACATATTTCGTGAGATACTGCCAATTCTCCGGTAGACGATTACTTTGTGAAACAATATCTCCACTGGTCGGAACCAAGGCAGGTGTTTGTAGTACTTGTGCAAGGGGCGCTCAGATTGATGCTTGTTAGGCCCACTAGCGGATAGTGTAAGATATGCATCGACTGCCGTCGGTGGGTACTTGGAAGATAAGGGTACTCATCCCCCAAAGTCAGCACCCCTTTACTCGTCATGAGCTAGCGCTGTGCTAATGATCGCCCTCCAGTATATTGTTGTCCATGTGTTTACAACTCCCCGATGAGTCGGTCCCGCACCACCGTCCCCTCCACCTGTCTGTGAGTGTTGTACATCCGGTGAACAATGCTGGGCACGAAACAGTTAGAATCTCGCAACTCAATCTTTATACAAGCATCACAAGCATGAATTGTCTTGGTAACCATCGCAACATTTAACATTGGGCAGTGCCGCAGGCGGCAGAATAAGACTCGATATCCTAGAGGCGGTGGGTTCACGCGAAGAGCCTGCGCTACTGCCTTCCGCGCAAACACATTCCTATCAATGACACTCTCTCCTGAGCTCTGATTAGTATTCTCCTGATGAATCATATTTGACTCGTAAGACTTGTACATTGATGTTGCCGAAAGTGACCAGATCGCTGTCTGGGTCTTTGCAATGTTGGAAGTAACGCCCCAGAGGCAACGAGCATGACTTTAACACCAAATGACCTGCATTCCATTACGAGACCTTCGGTGATCGAGTGGAATCCAGCCTCAGCTTGGAGGCACAATACAAAGAATGCCATGGTGTCATTCTGGGGTGCCCAAAAAATAAGCTAACTCTAATGCCATCTCGCGAGGACGTAGAATTCACACCAGACTCGCGATGAAATCAATGTTCACGATATCATCAGACCTTCCTTACGCTTGAACTTGAAGGGATCGTCACATAATTCACATTGGACGGCCGAAGGGTACCAAAGGTGTTCAATTCGAATGCATTTCGAATTTGGTCAATGGTGGCCTCAGCTACGGGATTCACAGACAGAGTCAAGCCAGACCAAAATTTGACCAGCCAAGATTTAAGTACCTGCGTTATTGACAAGAATGTCGATTTTCCCAGTTTCTGCAAGGATAGTTTGCAAAGTGAACGCACTTGAACTCATACAGTGTGAATCTTATTCCATCTGCTGAACACCCAGTTATAAGTTATGAGAACTACTTTTTGAGTTCCTCTCATGCCGCTGGGATTTGATCTCAATGAAAGGAAAGGATCGTCATCAAGCTGGGTCTGGGACTGAGTGCTACTGAGCGCTGAGTTTCGACTGTGATATTTTTTTGAATGTGTCAGAAATTATCTGACTTTTGTGATTCTGATGTTTCAGAAAATAAAACAGTGGGCGATTCCCATACTTTTAAACGGTTTCGGGCCGAGGCCAGAGTAGAGATTGTATGTATACCATATGATGTATTATAGGTTTCTCTGCAGGTGAGGGTGTGGGAGAGAAAGGGATAGATAGGCCGAGTCAGGGAGTTATTATGGCTAGTATATACCACCAATATACTTGCCTCAATGCATGTCTCTTGCATTCGGTAGCGAGTACTTGAGTACTGTCTCCGTCGGACCGGAGTTTTAAAATTCTGTTAGGACTGCTGCCCAACTTTGAATGCAGACTGTAGTTACTGCAGCGAAGGCGCCGAAGGGTGAAAATTTACTCCCGTCATGAATCCAAGCGATCACCCGAAGAAATCATCGACTCCGATTTTCGCCAAGCTAACTCATGCATCTGCACCGTTTATCTCAACCTTTCTTTTAATCCATTTGTCTGCACCTTTGCTTGCCAATATCGGCGGCTCAAACCTGTCTTCCAGTGTCATGGTAAGCGCTTGTGGTACCCTTCTTGCAATTGGGGTACGCTGACATGAGAATCCATGCGAATTCATTCTGTGTGTGATACGGCGAGTAGCTCTTGGGAAGGGAGTACTATCAAACTTCGTTCGGAGAAAAGTATCTCATCTTGACACCGCTCGTTGTACACGTCGCTTCAGGTATCGCCTGGAGACTCCTCGCGCCCGCCTCCGACCAGCCTCGCAAACTCACGAGCAGGTTGAGCCTTGCCGCCTACACAGCGCTAATTTTCGTCCCTATCCATGTCTTTACACACCGGTTTGCTCCGATGGATACGTCCTCGCCCATCTTTGCCGTCGGACCGGCTGAGCTAGATTACGAGTTCATCAAGACGGGGTTGAGTCGGTTCCCATGGCATAGTTGGGCGTTGTATACGGGACTCGTTGTGAGTGTGTTAGTGCATGCCGTCGAGGGGGTGAACGTCCTTCGTACCTCGTGGCTCGGTGCCCCCCGACTCACGTCGCGAACGCGGACACTCGTTGCAAGTGCAGCGGCGTTTCCTGTGATGTTGGGACTCTGGACACTGTCTAGAGAACCCATCATGGCATTATCGTCTACTATAGAGCGCTATAGTGCGTGCTTCACGTCGTCGTGGGTGTATCAGGTGTAAGGCATATACATTTCAGGTTAGTTGTACGAATATCACTTTAAAGTCATTTAGTTAATACCAGATATAGCAACCGAACAGCGTACGTCTCTCTAATGAATCCCAGTCAAGTATCCTAGGTAACAGTAAAAGATGTCACTCGAACATGTTGTAGAGTGCTTATCCGAAATTGTTATTCAAGGGAATGTCATTATCCTGAAACATGTATGGTATGCGTTAGCTGATGGGACTTGTCCGTCGTCTAATTTATTTAGTTGAATGCGTCCTAAGTCTAACAGAGAGAGGTGTCAACTTGGGTCGATGTGACATCGATTCTGCCAAGCTCGACGGCCAACCCTCCCGTCAATGTGTTCATGGCCTCCTCAGACATGCTAACCCCTTCAAGGGCAGTGTCCACTGCCAAGACGGAGATCGTCGTATAGGTGCCATTATAACAGGTGCCACATCTAGGCGGGTCCCATTTACGGTGAACACGCCTCCGAATTGGGGAAGGTTGGGAGGAGCCGAGGGTGGTGAAGCCCTTGCTCTCGAAACCGTTGACGCCGTTAGAGCAAGCGATCTCCGACAATGGGAGGGGCGCTTCGTCGTACGTTGCATCGTACCCGAAAGTATCTTTACAAGATTGGGGAAAGCGAAAGCGAGGACGGCGACAGCGAGAGATGCGAACTTCATTATTATGGATGGAGGTTGGATAGGAAGCACTGGAAGTGAGGACGCTGTGAGTCGGA
Source organism: Aureoboletus auriporus (assembly GCA_038089615.1). Taxonomy (NCBI): domain Eukaryota; kingdom Fungi; phylum Basidiomycota; class Agaricomycetes; order Boletales; family Boletaceae; genus Aureoboletus; species Aureoboletus auriporus. The sequence goes on from JBBPLF010000009.1 coordinate 19,954, forward strand.
AACGCAAAACTCACTCGACCCTTACTGAATCGTCATTCTTGTGACAGCGGGCTCTCTCCTATACCGCACCATGACGAGAAGTGTTCTCTTCCCATAAATGACCAAGGTTAATATAATATTGGTGATCAAATAGATTGTGGCGGGAGTTCTAACATACCCATGTCGAGATTCTTCTCAAGACAGCAGAACAGTGTTTATCAGTATATGAAGGGAACGCAAGAAATGCCGCATGATGCTGCAATTATAGTAAAAACTAGTTGTCCCTGAAGTTTTCAAGGACATTCCGCTACACACAAAGCGTCCATGTTGTCAACATCTGAAGCTCGTATGTGATTTCTACAAGACTGCAGGCCATGAAAAAGTTATACCTCAGGCTGATATGAATTTTCCAAACACGCAAGATAAACAAAAAGAAAGAAAGAGTGGAGTTAGAGAGTTTCAAGCTGGCATTGAATGAAAACTAGGAAACTGGCATCATGATCTTCGACAATGATCAATCCATTGCCAAGATAAATGAGATATGATGTCACCTGTGAAGTTTATTTACAAACCACACGCGCTCTTTGGCACCCGGATAGCGATAATTGGAACCCTGCCGAACATCCTAGCCTGTCCATTCGTCAGGAGGTTCATGCCCTCCAACGAGATATTGAAGCCTTCCATGGAAGTATCACCAGTGTCAACGGCTGTTATGTTGAGAGACGCGGAAACGCCTTGTCCATTGGTGTATGTGAGTTGCCAACAGGTACCGCAGTAGCGTGAATTCCACGACACTATCTGGGGTGCTCCTCCGATATAGGGAAAGCTAGGGAGGGATCCAAAGGTGGCGTACCCGGCGGTAATTAGGCCATACTCGCCGTTCGAGCAGGCGACGGCGTTGAGAGAGTTTTGACCGTTGTCGTAGACAGTGTTATACGATACAGTGTAAGTGGGGGTGTAAGAGAGCGCAGGAGCAGCAAGACCGAGCACCGCAGCGGTGACTGAAAACTTCATGGTGTGGTGTAAAAAAGTTACTGGAGGGATGCGAAGGGCCAGCGACCTGGTGGGCTGGTGAGCTGTTATACTTCTTAAATTCATTGCTCACCCAAATCGATGTATGTTAGTAGTAAGGTAACTTCTTTCTAAGGGTGGAACCACCGATCAATCTCAGGGGGGAAACACATCCTCCATCCTCGCAAATTTGACCAGGCTTCACGAGGTATTCGAATGCAAAGGATATCAAAGGTGCCCTATTTTCCCAAAGTGGTCAGTTGACAACAGGGAGTTGCCTTAGAAACCCCTTCCCTGTCCACAACATTAATTCTAGGCGCGTGTTACAATATCTGTCAAATCTTGAATATCACCCGGCCACAGCTTGAGCGTGACGGATAAGTCGGATAAGATTTGTGTTAACATTGCAATGGGAATTTATCAGGTATAACATGCCTACGCGCGTCGGGAGTCCGTCCAGGACTCCAGGGAGGATGTAGCTTAAAGTTCGAAGCCGAGACCGCGCATGCACTCCACAGGTTGCAAGAAAAGTGCGAGTCACGTGTAGATCCAGTTGCAACTGGCGGATACAATCAACACATAGAAGACGTTGGAGAACAGCTTTTTCTACATTCACTACGTTACCTTATTTGGACGACTCGTATTACGTGCCCGGGTTCCTTTCCTTCAGTCTCGTTCATACTCGCGGCGACTGGTAGTAAGCTTCTACGGTACACTCATAGACGCTCGTTACTGACTAATTATACTTAAACTCTCGTTCTAGCTCGTGTATTATTCTCGCCCTCTCTTTCTCGCACAGAGTCATAATCGTGGGACCCTGACTTTTGTTTTTTAATGGCTGCTCATTGACCTGCAAGTGAGTGATGAGAGGGCAATCAAGGTTTTCGTCGACCCCGTTCCCAAGTGTAATACGTTAAACTAGTTATATCCCCTAGGTTGCTGCTGGGAATGAGTGGCTGACAGTGAAATGGCTAGAGAATGGCTGGGGAGGTAGTCTGGTGACCAGACTATTACCGGGGAGGCCAGAGTCGGAGGGCGAACACACTTAAGACGAACCTGTCATTAATTGGTAAGTACTAGTCACTGTCTCGTCGCTCCCGGGATTATCTACAACGTCCCTTCCAAAAAAAGGGCGGAAACCTTGATACTCGTACTACCATGCATGTACAAGCGGTACAAGCGGTACAAGCAAAATAATTCGGTGGTTAAGTATTCGTCAAGAGAGTCAGCTATAGATCCACGCGACTTCGTTTGGGAGGTAGTAGGCCAGGCTCTTTGTGACATTGGATCAGAATTCTACCTGATTGTACCTTTTTCAATCGCTACCGGGACAATATGTCCTTGGGATAATATGCAAAACTCTAATCGGCTAGTATCCGGTATGTTCCCCCCCTCCGTTATCTATGGTCCTTACACTGACTTCAGTAGAGTCAGAGAAACTACTCGATTCATTTTGTCTTCCTTTAAATGCCACGGTCCTCGTCCTGGTACTGCACGCACGTCCACTGGCACGCTCACTCAGTTTTTTCTTGAAGGACAGGTACAGAACTATGTTGCAAGCTTCCGAGTAAGCAATACATGAGAATCACCAGTATATTCGACGAGCTTCAACCTGGACGTGACCGTTTCATGTGCAATAGTACGACAAAGATGGGTGACATCTATTGAACCCTGAGGCAGTTCTCTCCGCCATGAACTAAATATTCAGTGATTTTGCGTTAGCCAGCCAGCCGATAGAAAAGGAGCTCTGGGTGACGGGATGACACGGTGAGCGTGAGTATTGAAGCCCCACTACGGCAATTCAAGTTCATCCGCAGACCTTTCTGGACAAATCAATGAGGTTGACATTGACGTTACGAACGTGTGAGATGATGCCGAATAATTGTCGTCGTCTAGTTACAAATATGATACGCCCGGATGGACGCCATTCTATCGCGCTACTTTCTAAAACCAAATCGGCGATCGATGCTCAGCTTCATCGTCCTGTTCCCAGTGGCTCGACCACAGGATACAACTGTACGAACAACTTATCTTATCTTATCAAGGCCCAGAGATCAAAGATGAGATGAGCTTATCAATGAGCTTATCAAGCAAGCTTACCCATCGTTAAGCTTAAAGCGCCCATGAAGAAACATAAAAGAGGGGCTTTAGATAGCCAAAAACTTATCTTTTCTTTCCCGCACGTCTCAAATCCGACCAATGTCTGCTAAAACCCAAGTGTTCGTTACTGGGGCAACCGGTATGTCTCCAGGCCGGAGTCGAAGAGTAGCCCCTATTTATCCCTTCGCCAGGCTATATTGCTGGCTCTGTGCTCGATCGTCTTCTGCGGCACCCTACCTTCGAGACCTCTGAAATTAGTGTGCTCGTCCGTAATGCGGCCAAGGCAACTGCCTTCGAGTCGCTCGGATACAAGCCTGTCATTGGTTCTTACGATGACCGTGCACTTCTTGAGAAACAAGCTTCTCAGAGTGACGTCATAGTCGCATGTGTACGTACGATGAGTGTCATGCGGGAACCACTGGTATTCAATTTGTCTGATGGTTGATTTAGGCGGACGCTGATAACGCAGAAGCCTGTGCAGCAATCTTGAGAGGTCTCAAAAAGATGCACGAGACCACTGGCAAAGTCCCTATTCTCATTCATACAGTGAGTGATAGATGCACTGAGAGATCTCATTTTCTAATGGTGGGTGTTTTAGTCTGGGACCGGTATGCAGTTTTTCATTGTTTGTTGTTTATTGACCCATCAATTTTTTTTCAGCCATCATTGTGGATGACCCGAAAGGGGAATATTCGAGCGAGGTGGTTTGGGACGATACAGACGTGGCAAAGCTAGACACTATTGCAGATACCCAACTTCACCGAAATGTCGACACACTCATTCTCGCCGCTGATAAAGAGGGTGAGTCTCGTACCCGTTTCAATGCAATGTTGTGCAAGCATGCGTCCTATATTGCCATTGTACTTACACAGTCACAAGGATACACCAAGGCGTACTTCGTCATCCCTTCCACAATTTATGGATCTGCTACTGGGAAATTGGTGGATTTGGGTGTTCAGAACACGCGTTCCATTCAAATCCCTTTGGCAGTTTCCGCCAGTATCGCGAGGAAGCGTGCCGGATATGTTGGAAGGGGATTGAATGTGTGGCCAGACGTTCATATCGACGACAGTATGTTTATGTTCTGTTCTGGGAATGGATAGAGCTCACCAGCAATTGCGATCGGCAGTGGCGGATCTCTACATTGTCCTTTACGATGCCATCTTGGAAGGAAAAGCGGGCCATGGTCGTGAAGGGTATTATTTTGGTGAGAACGGCCACTACGTGTTCAAAGACGTCTCTGCCGAGATAGGAAGAGCGCTATACGATCTGGGCGCAAGTGACACGCCAGAACCAAACGCGTTCACTGAGGAAGACTACAAGAAATTACCTCCCGTATGTGCCCATGGACAAAAGTGCACATTGTGCATGTTGACCTACTTTACGTTAGCTATACTTCTTTGGAACGAACTGCAAGTGCAAAGCGACGCGAGCACGTGCCCTCGGGTGGAAGCCCAAGCACACCACAGATGATCTATTGAAGAGCTTGAGGGGAGAGGTTGAATGGAAGTTGAAACATCCGGAGGCACGTGCCTGAAGTTGTAAGATCGGGTGAGTTGAATGAAATGTGCCTTGTAACATCATCTATTTGTACATATACATTGTGCTCTGCAACCGAATCGATGCCATTTTTCTGCTGTGCAGCCTACTAGTAGCTGAGTGCAACCCATACATTGCGTATGCTCAAAGTTAGTCAGAGATCTGGTAATAATGGAAGTTTCCCATTTTTGACGGCCGGCGGCTACAGTGCCTCGATCCAGTTGAATCCGCCATGAAGCTTGAACTTTGGTGAATGCCAGTGGTCTGATCCCGGATGATAATACATTGCAAAGAACATCAGATTAGAGGCTACTAGCCAATGAGCTCACAACAATTCATTTCACAAAATACGTTTCCGCCGTTACGCCGACCAACAATTACTGGTACCGAATACAAACTTGACGTTACTGGCTTTGACCTGACCCCTGTGGCAGAATCAGGGATTCGTTTCATTACCGCTCAAGCTGTCTCCTGGCAGTGCTTGATGTGCCACGGTACGCCCCTGGAAAAGCCGCCAATCCATTCAGTGATAGCCTTGATGTATGGCTGTTGGCATCTTCACTATGAGCAACATATATATGTCTTTCAAAGAAGTGAATGCACGGTCATGAAATACGAAACATTGCCTGGAAATATCCGTCTGTGGCACGCTGTGTAATGCATAAGCATTCTAAGCGTGGCCACAAGAGTATAAGGTTCTGTGCTTGTAAGGTTCTGTCTCGGCTAAATTCTAGTGGTGTTGCGGATCAGTTACATGGCGTACAGAGGGATTCACTATACTAAGTAGTAAGTGTTGCATCCTACTCATGTTCATCCCTAGCTAAGACCAAGATATGATATCCATTGAGCATACTTATCATCGGCTGTGTAGAAGAATTTCCCCAGGATTTGCTTCAACTTGAAGCACTGTCGCCGGTCGGATTGGCGGGTGTCGGGTGTCATACTCAAGTTATCTATAACAGACAGAAAGGGGTCATATCTCTGCACCTGCTCTTATATAATGAGCATTTAGCGAATATATGAATATCTATCGCAAATTTGAAGTGACATTGTTATCTTGGAACGTGGTTATTCAACGCTTCAAGTTCACCGCGGGATGTGCGAAGAGCTTCTTCAAGTTATTACTTGGCATTGCGACAAAAACAACATTCATGATAAATGAACCTCTACAGTCTACAATCAACCTTCACAGCAAGGATTTATTTCTGTATGCGCACAATAAAATAAAAGCCGCGTGGCACCGCCAGACATTTACGACTTTGCCGTAAGCTGGTCTTGGCGCGTGGCAGGTTGGTCGGCTCGTGGGCACTTTCAACTTTCAGTAGTAGGTAAGAATTGAACAAAGCAAGGTTTCCTCGTATGGGGCTAATGAGAAGATATGGAGCGGTAATAAATTCTAACTGACTCAGGAACAGGAAATCTAGGCACGTGTGCGGCGGCTGGGAACTTGATGGTGCCAGTGGGGGACATCATCAAAGGAAGACTCAGCTCATAGATTACTTCAGGTTTAACCCCCATCAATCGCCCACTTGTCTTTTCTTCCTTCTCAGCCTCTTTTCCTTTTAGCAGCACCAACATTCAATTACAGAGTATGAAAGGTCATGCGTCACCAACCAAGGTGTTACGCGGGCACTACGGTATCATGACGTTTGTCGCCTTTCCCTCAGGTGACCAAATTATCAGTGCATCCGACGACAGGACCATTCGCCGGTTTTGTATATCAAACGAACGCAATGAGGTGTTGATAGAAGGTGTGGTATGTGCAGTCGCTGCCTCGCCTAACGGACGCTGGGTGGCCACGGGAGGAAGAAATGGGAGGGTCGGATTATTTGACCTCGAGACGCCCACAAAAGTCTTGAGGTCGGTCGAGAGACACGCGGGCGTGGTCAAGTCGTTGTCATTCTCGCCAGATTCAAATGAACTGGCAAGTGGCGGGCAGGACGGGATCATGCTTTTGTGGTCCGCGGCAACGCTCAAACCAGTCTCAGGGCCGTTTGAAGGACACAAGGACGCAGTGTGGTGTGTCTGCTATTCCCCGGATGGAAGGAAAATTGCAAGCTGTGACCGAGAAGTTATCCAGGTTTGGGAAACCGCCAGTCGAATCGGATTGACCATTGGTGAACCAGCGTGGTCCCTCGCGTGGTCTTCCGATGGCGATATCCTCTTCGCTGGGTGCATCGACGGTGCCATCAAGCGCTACGATCCCAACACTGGCGAGCTATACACCTCTTGCAAACAACACACTGATGTCGTTTTTTCGATCGTGTTGTCCCACAACGCCAAATTCATTGCAACCGCCTCGTGGGATAGAACTGTCCGCTTTTTCGAAGTTGTGACGTTCCAACAAATCGGTCCGGCACTTCAACATAGCGTCCCAGTTCATTCCATCGCGATCTCTCCCGACGACGGTCATATTGTCAGCGGAGCGCGGGATTCGAATATCCGTATCTGGAACCTCAGGACTATCGCTCCTACGCTTTTCAGGCATCTCCCCTTAGATCCTGTTAGGGGACAAGTGTGTTTATTCGTTTAATACCAACTTCTCAGCCTAACGCTGTAGTACAGATGACAAAAGGTGTCCATCTACACTGGCCCACATCCATCAGAAATACACATTTTAGCCAAGACGACAATAATTCACACCCCATCGGCACTGTTCGTATTGCTTCATCGTGCATGCGACCAATATCCACCCTTTCACCCTTTTTAGCATGGCCAAGTATCCACTCTAGGTTCTGAAGAAAGCCTCGCGAGTAGCGACGGTAAATCTCCCAAAAGCGAAATATCCAAAAGGCTCCGTATTAGCACCCTTTTCAATTCGATGCGTAAGCGGAGTGGCACGGTGTGTTATCAACAAAGCGTTGAATCAATACTACTTTTCTGACATCTCCTTGCGCAGCATGATGATCTACAAACTCCTTGTGTGGTAGGTTCTCCTTTTTCTCTAGATTCTTATTAATGTTGCGTTACTTCAGCCCTCTGCCCGAGAAAGTCACACCGATAGCCTCAGCCCGTCCACAGACAAATTGTCGCTAAGCTCTGTTTCTTCCCATCATCTTGTAAGTAATAGATCAGGGTAATGAGTCAGTAATGCGATATCCATTTCTCCAGGAAGATCCATCGGTCGGTAGTGTTCCTCGTGCCCTCTGAGAATACTTGTCCGCTTACCTTCACATTGAATCTATGATGTAGGTGTCTTCCGTTGTTTCTATCAGACGTGTGGGTCGGCCCTCAATTCAACTATATAAATCTCAACAAAGTTTTAGCCGCCGCCTAGTCCAACATTATTACCAGTCAGCGCAAGTGAAAATTGGCCTTTTGTCCGGGAAATGTAAAGTGTCGTGTCGAGGTCGATCCGCCTGTCGCTAAGCTCCCACGGTAGTCAATCAAATCCTACCCATGACCTCTCTGGCAAGATTATTGGGGAAGGGACTCTTCCAGTGACTTCCGGTAGCCACTACAATATCTACGTGGGCACGCTCCATGCGAATGGCAAGGCCATGCGAGTTGCGTTGTTGACTTGGGCAGTGATTTTAGCTTACCGTCATTCTCTTTTCCACCCAGGTCGCAATCAAAGCAATAAAACAAGAGGGCGACGATCATTCAAAACAAAGGGTGTGTATTATAGACTGAACAAACTACTACGAAGAATTTGACTTTCCTTTCATAGCGTCTCTGTCGGGAGATCAATTTCTGGTTGAAGCTTGATCACACGAACGTCATCCCATTACTTGGGACCACCAGAGGTTACGGTGATTTTCCCGCTATGGTCTGTCCATGGCTCGAGAATGGTCAATTAACGCTATATCTCCTGAATCACAATAAGGCGTTGACGGTACAGCAGAGATGGTGTATAGTGAGTGCCTTGAATGTCTAATCGAACCTTTATGACTTCCAGCGGGATAGATCAACGATGTCGCGATGGGATTACAGTATTGTGAGTGATCAAGGCACGTCGCAGGTGTCTAGTTGCTGACCAGTTCATAGTGCATTCTCAATCTATCGTACACGGCGGTATCTCTGGCGTACGTCTGGATTTGGTTTACTGATTCCGCACTCGTGTAACAAGCATGGCAGGCCAATATTCTTATTCATGGCAGTGGCAGGGCTTGTATCTCTGATTTTTCCTTCGCAACGGATGTCAAAGAATCATCGCCTGCGTTGATATACCGAGTAAAAGGAATGTTCCATTGGACAGCTCCGGAGTTGATCGCGATGTACGAGTCGGGTGATGAACAAGAGATCTTGCCGACGAAGCAAAGCGACATTTATTCGTTTGGCGGTATCATGCTCCAAGTGCGTGTTTTCTACTTGCCGCAGCCAGTGATCGAATACTGACCTTAGACGTATATCTTTGTCTTTTTCTTCTTTTGGGCAGGTATTAAGTGGTAAACTACCTTATTGCCACCTTTCCGGCGACGAACAGGTGATACTGGCAATATCCAGGGGAGAACATCCGAAACGACCCACTGTCGTGGCGGATGACCAGTGGGGAGTTATGAAGCGGTGTTGGTCGTTTGTTGCAACGGACCGACCTTGCGCTTCGGATATGGTCCTGTTTGTGCACGAACAATTGATCGGTGCATGTTGCAGCTTCGGGAGAGTCGACGTTGTGGCTGAAATGTCGTGATTTGAGGCTACGAGGGGAGGGGTGGCAATTTTTGGATTGGACACTTGTGTTTGGTTTTGTCGAGAGCCTGAGGCCTGACTTCTACGCTCTTGTGGGATGATTGGTTGGTTTCTTTTCTTGACTACTCTTTGCTCAGTTTTTTGGTCGATGTATTGTCCACGGGCGAACCACTATTACTCGCATCTACGCCATGTAATTTTTAATTTAATACCCATCAACCTACGATCATCTGTCGCTTTAGCGCCCAGTGTGATTCTGTGTGAATCACTATATGGTATATATTCCTTGACTTCGCCTTGCTGTAACGAGCACTGAGACTCGACATGCAACTAATACCACGTGTTCGTGGACTTGCCATCTGCCAAAAAAACAGTCTTGCGAAGTCTTCGCATAGCGGAGGTTCGTACTAGTCTGGTGACCAGCCCCCCTATGAGGTGAGGCGGGTGTGGCAGATCCTTGATAGGATACACCACATCGACCAACCTCATAGAGGGCCTGGTCACCAGAATAGGTTCGTTCACACAGCCTCGATTTGCTTGGAACTGGATATTGGGTTTGGGGCCCTTTGGCGCATTCAAACACGATCGAATAACGTGGGTTACACAAGCTGTTCTCCAAACTTAAATCTCCCCGTACCCCTTTTCCTTGTACACCTTTTGCATCTGAGCCACGTTGGTGTCGAGCCCGGCCAACCACTTGTCGAGAGCTTGGTTTACTTGATCGCCTGCGATAGACGCGCCACCGTCTGGGTCAGCAGCGAGCTTGGCATAAAAGTCTCTACGATATGGACATGCTTTCATAGCCATCTAGCGTATCATCATCAGTCAATGTTGCAAATTACGAGAAGATATGATGCACCGAAAAGACGCCCTTGACGACGAAATTATGATACTTCTTCAAACTTGCTTCGTATCCCGTCGTAAACGCGGTTGAGAGTTCGGTATTGGGATCGGTTTGAGCAGTTTGCAAAGCTTTTTGGGTGAATAGAAGACCACGGGAGAGCCACATGAGACCTTCGGTCGCAGGTTGTTTTTTCTCCGTTTGTTCGTTTTGGATCAGGAGTTGGAGGGTGGTAGATTCGGTGGGGTGGGCAAGGTATCGAGTGCGGACTTTCTAGTGTAATGGGATGGGATGGGACGGGATGGAAAGGGAAGAGACACGGGAGACGTACGGCGATGTTTCCATTGAGATCGCTCACAACTGGCGCAAATGCAGGGTTCTCGAGCAATTCTACATGATGTTACGCGGGGTTGTTATAAATGGTGATAGTTCAAAAACGGATCGATAAGAAAGGTGAAACGCACTGAACAAGCGAACGACGCCTTCGGATGCTTCGAGGAAGGCGACGGTATCAATACCTTGATCCGTAATCGGCACATCTGCAAAGGACTAGAAAGTTGTTTGGAGGACAGGGTGTGAGGGTGATAAACGGTCCAAGCTGGGTGGACTCGCCTTTACAGTCTCGAGAAAGGGTGCCATCGTCGTCAAGGCTGAGCGGGGGTTAGGTTGGTGGCACAGCCATCGATCGGTGGCCGCTGATCTAATCCGCTGACGCTAAATTTGTCACTTTTTTTTTTGCCAGCGTGGTGCTGCGCGGTCGCATCCTGCCGCGATTTTTGACACCCAACGCGCTTTCTGTACCTGCGTCTGGATCTGACAAACAGTTGAAAATGTGGAATAACTTACTAGTAGTTAGTACCCCGAGGGTCTTCAACTACCTCGACGCAGTCAAGACATCTCCTCGCTCTTCACGCTTCGTCTTCTCAGTCATCCAGCCAGAAACAGCCAGAATGGTCTCATCATCAAACAGGGGATGGCATTTAAAGTATTGAAGCCCAAGCCAAATGATTGAGCCAAATTGACACTACTACTCAGTAACAAAGGTCGAAGTAAGACTGGCTTGCAGGATAGCAGTCTTTGGTTCGGTGCGTCGCTGCAAATATCATCATTCCTGACGTGATTCTCAGCGTTTTCTAGCAACCCGAAATGGTGTTCCCTGCGATATCGTAAATGTTGAACAAACTCTCGGCTTAAGCCGGTGATTGATCATCATCAAGTGGTATCGGTACAAGTAAGGTATAAGTCTCCCATGTTCAGTTGCCACGTACTTGGCTCATGCTTCGACTCATTACCCGGTGGACGCAGAGCGGTGGGAGATGCAATGTCGTGATTACATCCCTTGAAGAATATTGTGCCTGTTTCAACGACCTCTTATGTAATTAATCTTCATATATGATCGTCTCGAGCTCGTTTCAGTCCCCTTCGCCGTTCTTCGGTGTCGACTGAGTTCGTCCTCAATTCTAGTCTCTCTCTCGTTTTGATAATCATATTCATGGCTTCCATTTTGCAACAAACTGTTACAGACATTCTGATGTCTGATTACGTGGCCCGTATGTCTCGTTGATTTTTGACACTACGCTCATTGATTTTACTGTTCACCCTAGTTATAATTATCACTGCTGTTGGCTATGACTATAGTAAGTGACATACGTAAATACAGCTTATTCAGTAACCGTTGAGATTGTGTCAGTCCTCACGCTGTCCGACGAAGTATGTATATCACATTCATCGACGTGATTTATGTGGATTTGACTAGATATTAATCTCCGCAGATTGAATATATTTGGGCTAGTCAATGCTTTCTCTGCTTGTTGTGTATTCTCACATAGCTGTAGAACAAGCCCTGGACGAAGTTATCGACATTATTCATGCTGGTATGAACCGTGATCAGCCCCACATCGACAATCTTATATTCATGTTTAACTTCTAGGTTCGATACGTCGGGTTGTTTACTGCCATGTACGTCAATGCTTGCAATGATATGTATAAATGTCAATTAATATCCAATCAATTGGTTGGCTAGAAATAATGCTATCTGTGTGTTAAAACCTTAAAATTCAGTGTCTTTGTTGAGCTAATCCAACCTTACCAAAGTTGGTAGTCCATTCCTACCCGGCCCTCAAAAGGTGATTTATTAGACTATTGAAGGTTGATGCAGATACTTAAAATTGTCACAACGGCTAGATGTATGTGCTCGCGCTTCATTTTACAATGATCGGCAGACATTTCTGAGCAACCGATCTCATTTTACATAACTCAGTTGTGAGCACGTTTTTATTTCAAATGACCTCTCTTGTTCAAAGACATTCAAGGTGAAATAATATACATTCTGGACGATTGGACTGCAATGATCTTTATATGTGCTGCAGACTGTGAGATTTCTGTTCTTTTGGTCGAGATTAAACACATTGATTGATGCAGTGGCGATGATCCTCCGTGTGTGGGCACTGTATGGCCGATCGAGGATCATTCTTGGCACTCTCCTGGTGCTCTGCATCGCCGAATTCATCCCTAATATCATTTATTGTATTTTCTTGCTGATTAAGGCCAAGGGTATGTGAAATATGCCTTCATACATGCACCCTGTATTAACAGAATACGTACTGTGCCACCAATATTATAGTGACCATCGCCCAAGTGCTTGAATTTTCGTTTTGCTCGTCACAAGTCCCTCCCACCATTTTGCCGAATACTCTGAACGCTGCGCAGATCACTTTCGGAGCATGGATGTGTCTCCTCGTTGTCATTCAATTCATCAGGGAGGCACTTCAAATGTACAGAGCAACGAACCGTTTCCACCTGAACCCATATATGAACCTGCTTGCGAGAGAAGGCGTGATTTATTTTCTTGTGTAGGTCCCATCTCATTCTTCGAATCATTTCGCTTCCATGCAAAGAAGCTAATGATCAATCATCACAAATAGCATCCTGGCTTATGCAGTCGTAAACCTGTTGATTAATACAGGATACCTTTCACTCAGCGGATGGCACGTGATAGTAGTCGGGATAATGCAAGATATACTCCCATACACACTCGTCTCCCGACTTATCTTGAACTTGCGGGCACTTTATGCTCGCGATCTCCAGGGCAGACGCGGAAGCAACATAGACTCGGAGTTTGGCTTCACCTCAATATCTGGTCCCGGCGCTGCAGCGAACGCAATCGTGTATGTGGATGCGGACTCGGATGTCAGGCAGAACGGGGGAGAAGAACAAGGCGAAGAGATACAATTGGAGGAGATGGATATTCGGTTCGCTGGATGGATCCACAATGGTCACGATGCCCGTGCATTGGTGCAGCCCACCTATTCAAGCTTGATAGAGCACGGAGGAATAGTGTAGGAAGACAAGAAAATACATAGCAGTGATAGCAGTGTAAGTCTGTGATGGAGACTGAGTACATGTCAAATTTTGCCTTTGTGTGTTCCCTTCCATAGTGGCCGTTATTTATGCACTGCCTGTAGGCAAAACTCACAATTCGGTCGTGATGCATGCCAATCAAGCGAAGGACTGTGATCCACTAGCGGTTATACAATTTAAGCAAATAACGCGATGTCGGACCTCTGGTAGGAGCCCTTTACTCTGCTTGGAGGTCATTTTGACCCCAGGCTATTTTGCCGGTATTGCACAGATCACTGGCACATCCGGTTCATTAACGTGTCTGCTCGTTGTCATCAGATTCATCAGGGAGATACTTTGGCATCTTGGCATATGCGCTCGTGAAAGTGTTGGTGAATGAGGGGGGGAATACGTGGCGCTCGTAATATTGATCCATGCATCAATGAAAGTTCCGAATCACACATGTGGTATCGAACCAAGAAATCCATCTTGCTCATTTCGCTCATCCTGGTTACGTATCAAAAATTGATGTACATGAATACCCCGTCTTAATCAGGGCGGGCGAAAGCATGAGTTACTACTCGATGTGTTTACCCGCCAAGTAAATACTCACCGGGACATATTCGTCGACCAAATTTGAACGCAAAGTCCATCGGATCATCCGTTCTCGTTGAGCATACCAGGATACCCGTCGGGAATAAAATTCTATGCATTGAGGAACCGGGTCTCGTCGCAAGACATAGCCTTTGTAAATAGATTTAGCAGCCAAATCAGTGGCGCACACTAGGTTTGCGATCACGAGTGCCCCCTATCGTGTGTTGTCAGCCAAATTTTTCCAAGCATGTCTATCAAAGCGAACGTAAACTTTAAGTATGTATCCCAAACATCGCTTTCCGTTGTAGCATGACAAACTCCTGTAACATTATTGAAACAAAGGGAAATGGATCCTACCCAAAGGCACCACAGGCTGCCACCCGGAGTAAACTGACGGTCCCGTGAATAACTGTTTCAACACATGGCAAAGAAGACCTATAGCGAAAGTCGGGAATGCGATTATTACCGATGACTGGATCGATTGCTGCCTGCGTGCGCTTCTATACATGTGGATGCAAGACCACGGCAAGGGTAAAGACCGTCAGAGAAGAGGTTGTCCGCAAAGTATACGTAAGTGAGGTGTTCACAGGGAAAACTATGATACGGTATCTGCACCGGTTATCCAAATGACTTCAAAGTGACCGGTTCATGACCACCCAAGTTCTTTCAAGAGTGAAAATGTACTCGGCGCGATATGACAAATCGACGTGTTCATGTATGCGAGCGAGATATCTGAAACCGTTGAGATTATCGGCCGTTCACTCGCGGTTTTTTTGCAAAGGTCAAATAAAATTTCAAATGTGAAATTCAAAACGTGATCACCATACGTTCCTCGAAATACTGAACAGGTGTCTCTGTCAGTTTGACAGCAGCTTGAAGGTCGCGGATAGCTTCGCATTCAACGAAGATCCCGGGAACCAGTCAGGGATGTGTAATGCTTGTACAGTGAGTATCGTTGGCAATGGTTTGTAGTGGATAAGCTCGTGGAATGGGAATAACTTGAGGATGATTGCTCGCTCTGGAGTGGATGCTGGAAAGGCAGCCGCCTCGAAAGCACGCACGATGGGGTCATCTTGTATGCTTGGTTCATAGTCATGGCAGACAAAATTATGGCGGCGGTGAAGTTGATGAAAGAGTACAGCATATTGATACTAATTAATCGGTATAACAGAAAGAATCGACCCACACCCCGCATAATGATGTTGATAACGACCAAGGGTTTTCGATTATATTTATAACCAGCTGTCGCGCTTTCCGAAGCTGCATTGGACAAGGATCGAGAGTAGCGTCAGGGCGAAACTGTTGATGAAATATCATTCCACACAACCGTAATCGTTCACCATGGTAGGGAGAGTATGTGAAAAGCAAAGGCACGGTCTATTCCATACCTATTAGTGGCCACGAGTATGGGAGAACGCTTCTCCATCAAGTCGACGGCAGCCGATCGGGATCCTAGCATGACCATGACCTGATCCAAAAGACGAGAGTAAAACAAACATGTCACTGTGAAATTGCTGACGATGTGTGTACTGGATGAAAGACCATATTGCACAGAGCATGCTATTTCAAGAAGTCTCGCGATCGGTCGACAACGTGCTTCCTAGTACCGGAATCCGCACCGGTCCTGTGGGTAGAGAGACCCCCTTCCTCTCCGGCTTGCCTTGAATATAGTGCCAAGCGATATCTACGCCGACGATAGACATTGGTACGATTATCGCGAATAGAGGGAATGCGGTCTGAGCACTCGAAAGGGTTGAGGATTCGAAAAGGGTTGTATTTATGCAGCTTTTGAGTGGCGAAAGACTCGCAGGTAGGTTCGAAAAAAGGGATTCTCACCGGTTGGGTCGTCGAACGTTGCGAATCAGCCTTCAAATCAGAACGCTTGCATCTAATCCAGTTGGAACTTATCTGCCAAGTATTAGTACGTGCGAGCCCCTCTGCGGAAGGGGGAAAGGGATGTACATGAGTAAGGCCTGTCATCGAATCCGGGTAATCTACTCACACTCCTAGTCCGGAGTTGTTCAACCACCGGATGTAACGAGGTAACAGAACGCTTCCTTTAGGTTAGATACAACCCTGGGCCCAGTCCGCATGATGGATGCTGTACAGAGACCGGGCGATATAACAGTCACAACCTATTCGATAATTTGGCTTGATAAATGACATTGCGTCACCACAGCCTCGCGCAGCTTGACCTTGTTACGAGCATCCATCCGAACTTGGGCACATTTCTTGTGTCATGGCAATGTTTTTTCCCGGTGTGATCGATGAGATTGTACGTCTTCGTTCCTAAGAAACAAGTCACTTGCAGGCGCCATATGATCTCATTGACTTTTTCCGGTCATCGATGTTACCAGGCCAGGCCTGATGAATATTTAAGCGGTGAAGAAGCACCCGCACCAATTAGCCCTTGCAAGATTAGAAACGTCACAACCAGTGGTCGAGATAGTTCAGCCATTGTGAGGTAGACTTGGATCACGTCTTTGGAGAAGTATTAGATGGCTTCGAGTAATTTCACGAATCCAAACGTAATTTCTTGCCTTTCGACATGATATCGGGCAGAGCTGATTCGCAGGGATGGTAAGTGAAGAGGTGGTAAATGACATCGATGAGATAGTGACTTGAGTGATCGCAAGAGATGTGTCCAACAGGTTCAGCGCAGATTCACGTAGACTGGGGCCTCTTCGCTGAAAGTTTGTATGCTGGAACGTGCAAGTACAACATAGCCACTCTTATGGCTGGATCGGCGTCTCGGAGAAACTTTGTAGCGAATGTCATGGATTTGAACCTCGTTATTTCCATGAACACAACTCCAAAATATATCAGTCGAGACTCGGTTTATTCCGAACGTCCACTGCGACCTGTACCTTTCTTGTGCCATAAGGATTCAAGATTCGACAATGTTCTTTCCTGATGTCGGTGGATCTGCACTTTTCTCATGTGATGGGATAACAGACGTCACCCTAACTGTTTCTGAAAACACTCGAATGAAACAAAGTGTATGGAGGGAGGGGAGGGGAGTACAAACAAATACAGTTTTTCAGACTCAGACCGCGCATATGCTCGTACGCTCGCTACAATACATCAGCTTTAGAGTATGAAGATGAATTGTATGATCCCCGGAAAGAGCGCCTTCGACAACTAACCTTGTCCGATGTATCAGAGGTTCCTCTCTCTAGTCTCAATGTCTCAAGATGTTCAGCACCGATGAAATTATCTCGTTGTGTTCCTTGCATTAGTAAGAGTGAGTCGTTAAACATAATCTGGCAGATTGCCTCGCGCGTCTAGGCTGGCAAGTACTGCGATTTGGTGAGGAGAAGAATCGACGTTGCATTCAAGTCATTTTCGCCCATGTCACGGAGCTGCCCGTGAATGATGTAGAATCGGTCATCGATAGGGAAAAAGAGAGATCCAACGAAGCACTGAAGCAGCGAGCATGCGAAAGTGAAACACTTAGCATCTTGTAAATTTATCTTGTTAACTTGAATCATCCAGACCGGTAGAATCCTTCGATAGGGACGTAGGCCGACTTCCCGAACGCCAGCCCCTTGAGATCGAACGAAGTAAATCCTTGCATATACTGGGCGGCCCGTCGGAGTGTCAGGCGGAAATATACGTGAGACGAACAAGTACCTACCTTGTAGCGCGACCAAACCCCAATATGTTCGACAGCAGGTCCGAACCTGGCACGCTCACTGGCACTCGTGTTCCGTTCAGCCAGTTTTTGGTGATGTACGGAAAGCGGAGTGTTCCGAGGGATGACAGTTCGAGAAACGGAAACAGTCGTGCTGGGGTTCTCACCAAGTGATACAGCGCATTTCTCTCATAACACAGGACTTCTCGCGTCCCGTCGCACGAGCCAAACTACTTTTCGGTGGTATCCTCGGTAAACATGATCTTTCTCCAAGAAGTCACGTCAGACGTCCACACCTCTATCCTGGGCAATCCGAAAGTTCGCGAAGCCTTCCTGGTGATGGACGCCGAGGACCAAACGTCGTTCGAGGAAGTACCCTTTGCCAACATGTCTAGAAAGCGCTTCTGCCTTTGACTTGGAGTCGCGGAAGGAGGAGGATGGGGTCAAGAGGGGGGGGGAGAAGTTCATCCTTGGTCCCGTGTCCCGCGTCAAACTCCCCGGCCAGTATGGGAGGTGTGCGCTCTCCGTGGACATTATCCCTCCATCCACCGCATCCATAACCTGTCGTCTCGTCAACGTTCACCTCGATTCTCTCGGGGACACATTCCTTTACCGTACAGAGCAGATGGAGATCCTTGCTAATCTCCTGCGCGAGCCTGGACGCGGTGGTGGACTGATCGCGGGAGACTTCAATGCCATCAGCCCCGAGGATCATGCTCTCACCAAGAATGGTATTGGTGGATGCGTGGGCCGCGTTGCATGGAAATAAAGGGCTTGACGGAGTTACCTGGGGAGTGGAGGTGGAACGACATAATGGACTGGGACCTGGAAGGTTGGACAAGGTTGTGATATTAGGCGCAGAGGCGAAGGACGTGCAGATTCTGCGCCCTGGTCTGAGCGAGGTGCCCAAGCCTGGCAAAGATTCCGATGCAGTGACCATTACGGGCTGAGACTCAGCCTTACCGTCTGAGCCATATCGGGTACGTTTGGACTAGCACTCTCGACGACCACGCTCTGACAGCACTATTACTCTGTCTATGCTAGCATAAACTTTGTCTGCTTTATAGGTCTCCATTATTCGCATATGCTAGGAATCTCTTGTGCTTCAGCTACAAGTTGAAAGGGAGATACGAAAGCTCAGACCCCCAGCATCGTCTTGAGCGGCGTCGGAACAAGGTTTCCATGACACGGCTCGCTGGCAGATGGGCTCCAGTTTGAACTAGGAAAGGCGAGCCGGGCAGCACACGTTGTGTCAGTGGCTTGTGGGATGCGAGTGCGATCAGCTGTGCGAGGGAAGTCCATGGTGCTGGGGCAGTAGTGCCGGCCGTAATGAGACCACACTTGTGTCAACTTGAATCAAGTTTTCTTGTTCTTTGTACGTTCCGTAGCTTGCAAGTACTTGCATCAATACTTCATTCGTGACGATCGAGCGCTAGGTCTGACTGTGACTCTGAGTTGGGTTCCAGGAATTTGGAATCCACCAAGGTCGCCTGTTTTGTAGTGCAATTGGGGTTGGTAGTTGCGCGATAGATAGATTGTGAGACTAACAACTCGTTGGACGCTAGGCATATATCGTCAATCGTGCACAATGTAACGGAAGAATGGTTGTCCATGATCCAACAAAAACCAAGCCAACCTTGGATCAGCCAATTTCAACCAACCATCAACCCCTCCAATAGTTCGGCTTTATAAAGGGCATCGGGGTCACGACTGCCTTGCGCAGCTTGTTCCGAACCTCCACCTCCACCTCCGTACCCTTTTTGTGCCATCCTGATTCAACGTACGCCATAGCGATGTTCCTTCCTAATGTCGGCGATGGGATACCAGACGTCACCGTCCCTACGCTTCAGATGAGACGGAGTGCATGGGCAGAGGCAAGAGGGAAACGAACCGATACTTTTGTCTGTCTGTGACGACGCATATACCAAAGCGCCCTCTTGAAATGCAAATACGTCAGCCCATCTAGCTTTAGAGCAGAAATAAGATGAAGTTTGACCTCTGGCAGGAGCACCTTCGACGATTAATCCTACCCGGCGTCTCGGAGGTCCCTCTTTCAGATGTTTCAACACGTAAGCGGCACCAATGAATTCACCTCGTTCTCTCCGATTCTTGCCTGCAAAGGCGACGTGAATTTGCATGTCGCGTGGACTTGACGCACGCACCGATCAACCACGTCAGACCCGCTTCTACCGGGGATGTATTTCCGTCAATGTCGTGCCCATACAAACATAGTCCGGCTTCTAAGCGGAGACTATCTCTTGCGCCCAGACCGGCGAGTTGAACCGGCGATCTGGCGAGAAGAGATGTGACCTCGAGCGTTTGGGATGGTGGGATGGATATCTGAAAAAGCCCGTGTGTTTTCTGACGACGTTAGAGCGAATGGAGAGACAACTTGCCTCGAAGCCGTCTTCGCCGGTGTAACCGCCACGAGCGACATGGAGGTTGAATCCTTCGATAGGGACGTAGGCCGATTTCCCAAACGCCAGCCCCTTGAGATCGAACGAAGTAAGCCCTTGCAAATACTGGGCGGCCAGAGGACCTGCCAATCGGAACGTCAAACGGAAATATACATGAGACGAACAAGTACCTACCTTGTAACGCGACCAAACCCCAATCTTCGAGCACCTCCTGTTCGACAGGCCCGCCCCTGGCGCGTTCACTCGCGTTCCATTCGGCTAGTTTGTCGCGAAACCAGGCGAGGTCTTTATCGCGCGTTCCTGCGTTCGTAACCACGTAAAACGCATCGTCAGAGTGTTTGGTGATCATGGTATCATCGATGATGCCACCGTGTTCGTTGAGGAGCACGGAAAGCGTCGAGGAATAGGGAGCGAGTGTGCCGAGGGATGACGGAGTGAGCCATTCGAGAAACGCAGTTACGCTCGGCCCGCGAAAACTATGAATGTGGATTATTTACGACCTTGTCACCTTGAAAAATGAAACGTGAGATTTACATACTTTGATTGGACCATGTGGCCTACGTCAAACAAGCCGACGCTGTTGCGTACGTGTGTATGGCTGGCGACTGGAGGGGAGTGAGGTTAGTGATCAAGGACATGAAACGCGCGCTAACCTTGACCGACAGACCCGTACGAGAGGGGCATAGAGAAACCCGCGAATGGGACCATTTTGGCGCCATGTTCGAGGTGAAAATCGTAAAGACCGGTCTTTCGAAGCTGAGAAGAAGTCAATGTAGACGTTGCGAAATGTCTCGTTAGCGTTTGTGATTGGAGAAACCGGGAGCAAGTGAATCGGAACATGGTGCTGGTCGTGGGCAAGGTAGTTCCGCGAGGTTCCGTGCAGGGTCGACCCCGCCCGATGATTGACCTACTCGGTTTCCATCTCAACATCGACATCGGTACCAATGCCAAATCTACTAGTAACGTACCATTACAATTTTTATATATTGCTTAGACTAACACATCCACAGCCGTGCCGGGGTACTTAAGGGTGTCGCCCTCCTTTTAATTACCCCCTTCTGCTGTCCACTGCAAATGGACTCGGATATAACGCTCGTTTCTCCCTCTCCACCCACATGCTACTTTCTGAGCTCGACAGACCTCGATGATGCAGTGATCTTTTCCCAGCCCTCCGTACCACTCTACAGAATCACCAGCGATGCCCGAGACATCAGGATCTGGGACTGTTCGACCCCTGACCGCGTCATTGCCGTCCTACACCACCGAGATCTTCTTCGCGATACACTCTCTTTTCCACAGCGGTGCGTCAATAGCAGCCCACACGTGAGGAACGTGAGCATCCAACGATGGCTCAAACGGTCCAAGGTGCTCGATGGAGTGTGAGTTATGCCATGTTGCCCCAACTCTCCTGGCCTCACCAAGTCCTCCGCTCCAGACGCACCTTCACGTTTGACACCGAGTACGGACGGTACATCTGGAAGCTCGTTTCGAGATCACAAACAATGGTATGCACCATATGACTCACCAACGCCTGTCAATCATCACTTGCCTAGGTATTCCCGGATTACGACCTCGAAAACTCTGTCGCGACGTGCAACTTTTCTCGGTCCCCCCGCACGGACGTGCCTGCTTTCATTGTACATTCAGACGGCGAGCCACTGAGGGACGATATCGTCATTGCGTACTTTATTCAACGCCACCGCGTCTCGCTGGAGAGCAAGGTGCTCGATCTCTTCGTTGGCGCAAACTAGTTGTATCAGCTTTGACATGGGGTTCCGCCCTATCTGTCTCTTTTTTCTTCCCTTGGTTCACAGGGATGATTCAACCGGTGTCATGCCAATCTGTGAACCATGGTCGATTGATCGGTGCCATATCTGGGAGAAGTGGATAAACATTGGTTTATTATTCTAGTTATCATTCCTACTTATTCATCTCTATTTCGACTTTGATCGACGGGGTCGCAGGGGGTCTTGTTGGAGAGCACTAGCTTATCGCTTCGTATTTACAAGTACCGTAAACATGTGTATTAGAGCGTGATATGCCATACATTGCTAAATTGATTTACGTATGTCTGTCATGGATTGACGGGAGATGGGCCTGTCCTTTTTTTTGGGGGGGGGGGAAATGAGACATTGCCAAGGGGTTCAATTCGATCGGCCCACCAGTGGGTGAAGGTAATTATCAGTTCAGTGACTAGTACTCTCACGATGACGATGACGACACCAATCCATATCATTTTTGACGGTCTCTCTGGCGTCGACGGGTCTGCCCGCTTCTCCTTCGGTCCTACAATCGCCCTTGCCTCTGTCAGCGGCCCCATCTCACCCCGACTCGCTTCTTCAGACAACCCCGTCAGAGCAACCATCGACCTCCACGTCCGCCCCATCTCCTCCGTCTCACGCACACCCGAAAAACACGTCGCGAGCGCACTCAAGGGCATCCTGGAGCGTGCGTGTATACTCGCGCAGCATCCGAGGACGTCTATCCAGGTCGTCGTTCAGGATCTTTCCCCTGTGTCGTTGGACAGGAATGTGGACAAGGACTTGGAGGTGGACCTGCGTCTCGCAGCCGAAATCAACGTGGCGAGTCTCGCACTCTTAAATGCAGGCTCGGTACCCATGCGAGGCGTCGCTTGTGCCATCACCGTTGCTACCTCAGGGACCCAAGCCCACCTCGTCGCCGATCTCAGCCCATCGTATCCACCCCATTCCCATTCTGGCTGCTTTGCATTCCTCTTTGGTATCGACCGTGCGTACGCAGGCACCAGCGAACCTATACCACCCTCCAAGATGATCTGGACAAACTACCGTGCTCGTCCTGGGGAGGCATATTCTCTCGTGGCGTTGGCAGATGCGGAAAAAGTGGCATTAGAGGGTGCAGCTGCGATTTGGACAAGGATGAAGGCGAGTTTGAGGGCGTCGTCGGTTACTGGGGAAGGACGATGACAAGGGATTACATTTGTGATGTTGGCGGCGATCGATCATTTCTCTCGATTGTGTAAGTATGACCAGGTGATGGATTTTATCGCGCCAAGTGACGGCCCCTCCAAATCTCTCTTGCGAATACCCTACTTTAGATATCCACAGCACACACATATAAACTCTACAAATAGGAGTCGTGGACAAGACCAATAGTATCGACTTTCCGACCTTGGGCATCCCTTGTCTGTCAAAGGCGCTGGTTGTAGTTAGTAGTGGTTGATCCAATTGTGTAGGCTACACGACAGTTGTAAAACTCTGGAATTTGCTCGAGACATACTAGACCAGGCACCAGTATGTTATGACGGTCCTCGATTTAAAAAACAACAAGTCGCGATTCCCAGCAGTCCAATGGTCATTCAGAATAACCACTTTGGGATGTTCAAGGTTTCAACCACACGGTGAAAGGATCGCTCTAAAGATCCAGAGATATACAAACGATATTGATCATTGGGTCGCCACTCACCTTCTCAGTGGTCATGAAGTGCGTCAAACCCCACTCCGTCCTCGTTATTATGCGCGAGCTCTCGTTTTCGAAATTCTGCGTGATGAATCAAATAAACGCTGTCCAACGGTCTCCTGTCATTTTTCCTCAGCCACACTGGCCCACGCAGCCGTAAGGGAACCACGCGAAAATACCTCTGCCCTCCAGATGGTAGAAACAGGTTGATTCAGACTCTTTCTTAAAAAAACCACTCACTCGCAGCAGCGATTTAGTCGCAGTAGTCGCATCGGAGGCCGGATCTGACATCTACACATCGAGAGCACAGGTGACGATAGAGCTCGTGTGACGTGGACTCGGAATAATGGTGCTATCTCTTCTGTGAACTGCTTAGGATGTAAAGTGTAGCATCCTCACCACATTAGACCAAGGAAGCATATGCAAGCACGGGCACACTTTGTATTGGGTCACCAAATTATAGAGCCGGTCAGTTTGCCATGACTGGAAGAGGATGACATAGTGTGCAATGCATGGCTATGTATTCCAGCCGTCGAGGGATCTGTGTGATTCAAGTGCAAAGCGTAGCTCGGGGTCCCGACCGTATCAGTGAAACGCGATCGGTGAGAAGCCGGGGAGACGACTCTCGAACGTGGTGTTGCAACAGCCCTGCGCGGTGATAACAGTGATTGGTCGTAAAGAAGCCCTGCGCAGA
Organism: Aureoboletus auriporus; assembly: GCA_038089615.1. Taxonomy (NCBI): domain Eukaryota; kingdom Fungi; phylum Basidiomycota; class Agaricomycetes; order Boletales; family Boletaceae; genus Aureoboletus; species Aureoboletus auriporus. The sequence continues at coordinate 44,169 of JBBPLF010000009.1, forward strand.
CACATGGATATAGATAGTTGCGTAAGCAATGGCAGACAGGATTTCATTGGACGGTCGAGGAAACGTTCTCATCGCAACATCCTTGCACAGAAGGGCCTTGGAATCCATAAAGAGCCGTAACGGGGAAGTATCCATGTCTCTAGTTTCCCTCCAGCATGCACCGTGTCGTCGTTGCCCTTACTTTGGCAGCGAGCGTAGTCTCTGCTTCCAACTGGCGAGAGCACATCAAGCACGTAGTGGTGCTCGTCCAAGAAAATCGGTAACAGAAACCTCTCCACGGGCCGTACTATAGTTCTAACCATCATATCTGCTCAGCTCGTTCGACTCCTTCTTTGGCGACCTCTCCTACCGGAGCGATATCGACAACCTTCGTAACTCACGAGGAAAATATTGCAACCCGGTACGTTCCATATCCAACCGTGCCTGCTTTGGAATAACAGTGCTACAGGGAAATCTCACTCTGGCCGAGTCCACTTGGATATGTGCCGAACCTATTGGGGGCAACGTCTCTCCCGATGACCCAAATCACTCCATCACTGGCGTCAACTACCAGCTCTTTTCTACTTACCATCCCAATGAATCGGGCCCACCTGATACCGTGGAAACGCAGGAAACCATGCTCGGATTCGTCATCGAGCAGGAAATCACTTATGATACCTACAACCTGACCCGTGCTGCTGAAGCCCTTGAATACCTCCCCGAGGACATGATACCCGTCTACCGCACGTTGGCTGAGAACTATGTTGTGTTTGACCATTGGTTCTGTGACGTTCCCGGTCCTACGAATCCCAACCGGTATGTATGCTGACCCTTCCCAGTCCATAATATATGGCAATAACAGCCAGGATGGCACGGTGACTAATATTGTCGTCGTCATGTAGCGCCTACATAACTTCTGGTACCTCAAATGGACATGGCAAAAACGATGCCGCGTTCACTTCATTTGGTCTCCCTCAGCGTTCTATCTTCCAGCAACTCGACGAAGCCAACATGACGTGGACCAACTTTTACAACTCGAGTTTCAACCCGGACTCCGAGTTTTATGACTGGACGTATACGAGTGGGAGGTACGCAACGCATGTTCAACCCATTGCGCAATTTTTCGAGGCCGCTGAGGCGGGCACGTTGCCTCAGTTTACCTGGATCAATCCCGAGGTGAGGATGTCATTTCCGCGGATGACTAATGACTCACTTTTCTCGTGTCCAGTGCTGCGAATATGATTCGATGCACCCCCCGAGTCCGATTAATATGGGCGAGGCTTGGACGAAACGTGTCTACGAAGCACTTCGAAGTTCGCCTCAATGGGATAACATGCTCTTTCTACTCACCTTCGACGAGCATGGCGTACGTTACTGCCACTGGCAACCTTCTCTTCTGTTTGGCGTGGACGCAGTGGCTGATGGGTCTACAGGGTTACGCAGATCACGTCCCTCCCCCCGTCGGCGTCCCTCCAGGCGATGATTTAACTTATACAGAACTCGCCCAAGACGGACAAAGTTATACATTCTCGTTTGATAGACTCGGTCTTCGGTACATCACATTCGTTGTTCTTGTCTTTTACCTCCCATCCCTAACCTCCCATGAACAGTGTGCCCACCCTCGTCATCTCGCCTTGGGTCGAAAAAGGTGCGCTCGAGCACCTTGGAGGTGATGGGGCGATATATAGCCATTCGTCACTGCCAGCATTTATCAGCAAGGTAAACTCCATCTCGCCCTTTCATGTCCCACCGTTTCAATCCACGATTGTGATTAGCTGTGGAATCTCGATGATGGCGTACCGCTCACACCGCGCGTTGCATCTGCGGCTACTTTTGAACATCTCGTCACCGACAACTTTCGTGATGACACACCGCCCGTACTGCCTGAACCGTGGGGGTATTTGACACAAGAAGGCCAATCGAAGTTGGTGGATAACCTAGAGTATCTGGGAAGGTTTCGTTATCAGAAGAAGCGTACTTGATCATGTGTCCGAGCATTGAGCGAGTTTTGATGTAATATATGACCCTCGTGTATGCACTCAATAATTCATCTACCAAGTCTGCGCCGCATCGGTAGTCAACAAACTCAAGACTAGAAGCAGGGCGAAACATCAAAAGCTGTGTGATCTAGTCCAGTGCCGCAAATGATCTTGTTCCAGAACAGTTGGTTGACCGCTCAGGACGGTATTTTGCGAATTAGAAAGATGGCCGAGTGGAGGACAAAGAGAGAAGGAACACTCACCAAACCTTACCGGGGGTTGACTTTCCAATTCACCGCCCACGACCTGGAGATGGCAAACAGTCTGACCTTTGAACGTTGAACGGCAAGTCAACCCGTTGACACGCATGGGCGATGGTAACATGGCACTCCGCGCGGTCTTGATGTATGATAAAACGCCTTCCACTCACCAAATGAAGGGGAAAAATGAATCGCAGCAATTCGAGGCTTGTCTGCTTGAAGCTCAGATATCAGACCTCAACCTTACCGGCACCCCCGGCCAAAAATAATAGTTGCCAAGGAAAACACGCTCAGAAGAAGTACATCCAGTGGTCACGATCCCATTGTAAGTATCTGGTATCAATGCGTCACCTTTGATGTGCATGTATGTAGCAAGCTCAGACTTACAACGTCCGCTGTGAACGCTTGCACAAAACACCACTCCAGTATCCAGAGGTATTACAAGATTGCGGGTAAAAACGCATTTAAATCAATCAATCAATCAATCAATAAAACTGCGTCGACGCTCAATGATGGGCGATGTGGATGAAAAGGATGAAAACATACTTGCCTGATCTATTACGGCAGATGAAGACGACACACTACCCTGTCCCGTCGACGAACGATCTTGTTCCTGATGTACAGCAGGTTGACTAGGCTGCATCGCATCGTCACGTCGTGAAGCAGAAAACAAACCAGAGAGCTCACCCCAGCAACCAAAGTATTATTGTTATTGTTTCCCCCTGCGATCCCGCTTGGGGTCGGATGACCCAGCCCAGTGAGGCCTTCCTCCCTCGGTACGATATCGATCAAAAAATCGAATTGATCGGATTTGGCGAGGGCTTTCGCAATGTCTGCGCGAGACAACGTGCGACGTTTATTTGAATCTGCAATGATGAATGCGCGCGCCGTGATTTCAGATATGAAAACTAGCCAGGCTCCTCAGTCGCTTGGAGCACGAAGCGAGACGAAGAATGGCACACACTTTCGCAAGCTTTGCAAAAGAGAATGGGAGCGTCTGCTGCAATCATCTACCGAGTCCATCTATGAGCGCACTTGGACGAACCCACTCTCCGCACACACCTTGACTTCCGGATCGCTCTTCATGACCTTTTTGATCCTCGCTAATGGAAGCGGTGGATGTCTGTAATCGGGGGTTTCCTGTTCTGCGGCATCGACTTGTCGTTGCCAGAACGAACGGAGAAAGTCGTTGAGGGGTTCCCCCGGTTGGACGAAAGGTGTCGTGGGCGACATGTTTCTCACGCGTGAGAAAGGATTGGGAAGGATGTGAGGGTGAATATGAAACCCTAACCCTGTTCTGGGGTTTTACTATAGCAGTGATTTTGTCTGAGGCTCATATGATCGCACGTTCCTACGGTTATCCCGCTAAAGATAGGACGGATCATTCCACCGGCACACTTACTGATTCTGTCTTAGCTTGGCTGAATATACCATCATGTCACTGAGTCTCTTACGAAACCCCAAGAAATATAGCCTAATCTTGTTTGGTTTCTGATCCAAATCATGATACCGTGAGTGTGCTGCGCTCGATATACTTTATATTATTATGGGTAGGGATATTACTGGTACAGGCACGCACGAAGAACCCCCACTCGAGTCCCATTGTCCCACTCGACAGACGCCCCTGCAATGAACATCAGTCTACGTCAAGTGAAGACGGACTCTTCACAAACGATGTTCATCACCTCCTCAGGCACTGTCCTCTTCACATCCTACTTGACTCACGATCAATCAACGACACTGATCACCTCCATCGACACCCAGGGATCCCTAGTCCAAGTGGGGTGTATCAAATGGAACGAGAACAGCGAGAGTTACCCCGCTGTTTACGTGATGGCGGGGCTGATGTCGCTGCTAACGACTGGACAAGGCGATGCTTTGTGATTGCGTTTGAATTTCTCTTGGGCCATCCGTCTGACATTCATTTAGTGCCGTGATTTTCCGGGGGAGCGATAGGCAGATGTATCGATGGAAAAAGAATGACAACGTACTAGTCGTGCGTTTCTTTCTTCAGGTACCGTTAGCGTCCGTTTTTGGAAACATGGCGTCGTATAGCTTTCTGCAAACGGCGCGTCGCTCGCTCCAATAGCTATGGCATATGGTGACATCCGAGCCGCAGAAAGTATTACTCTCTGCATTCAGCCAACGGGATTTCATATTCTGGACGAGATTGTCGCGACGTTCCTACTCTTTGAACGATTATGTGGACGTTCGAGCGCAGACAACGCCCGATGCAAAGGTTGGATCTTGATGACGAGCTCTTGTCCTTATGGTTGATAAAACGTGATTAGAAACTCGTATTTTTTCTGGAGACGATAGTCATAAGGTGTTAGTCCATCCACACGAGATACCACTTGCTCAATCTTTCCAAAGTCCTGTGCCTCCTGTGAGACTAGATATTTGTGTCCCTGCATTCGGGTTGGGAATGCGGCACGGCAATGGATCGGTCGTACGTTTTGCCGCCGACCTGACGGGCGAATTGGTAAGGCGGTACAAGTATCCATCTGCGTATGGAGGATTCGGTGACATCTGGAAATGCGAGTGGCTCAAAGATTCAAGGGTCATCGAGGTCAGTTCCTGTAAATAATAAAGACGTAACTCATCCAAAATCGTAAGGTCGCTGTTAAGGTGATGAGGACAAACCTGACAGGAGGCCAAGGTGAAATTGAAAGCAAGGTATGACGTCGTGTTAATTGATCATGCCGGCTAAGCAATCACAGAGAATTTGTCGGGAATTAAAGGTTTGGGTGAAATTAGAGCATGTATGTGTACTGCCTCTTTATGGCATCAGTTTCGACTTTGGTATATTCCCGGCGATGGTCTGTCCTTGGCTCGAAGGCGGAACGCTGAGTAAATACCTCGAGGATAACCAAGGACTTCAATTGAATACTAGGCTGCGGTTGGTGAGTCGAAGCTTTTCCCCTGCACGACACCTTACCAGAGGGCCATAGTTGAGTGATGTCGCAGATGGGCTTCAGTACCGTGAGTTGAGCGATTGCCGTACGTGATACACGAAGGCTGACGATGTTGCCTAGTACATGGATGTGGCATAGTCCACGGTGACTTGACTGGAGTAATTTGCCAACGCTGTCGTGTCGGCTATCACTCACTTCACTTTTTTTTTAAAGTCGAACGTACTAATCAAGGACAACGGAAAACTGTGCCTGTCTGATTTCGGGCTCTCGCGCATCTTGACGGAAGCTACGGGTAGCTGTTACTTGACGTCGACCATTCGAGGAAGCGTACGATGGGCAGCACCCGAGCTATTCGAGATTGATGAGGAACAGCAAGAACCCGTGCACATCTTACCGAACACTGAGAGCGATATTTATTCTTTTGGGTCTACCATGCTCCAGGTTCGTTGCAGTGGTTTCCACCTAACCGTGTGTTCAAGGCTGTTGCAGGTACTGACGGGCAAGGTACCGTACCATTATTATAAATACGACGCGCAAGTGCTGGTTGCTTTATCTCGAGGCGCGAGACCTACACGTCCAGATGATCCTGCTATTGATGAACTTCACTGGGAGTTTATGCATCGGTGTTGGTCTGATAGTCGAAGCGAGCGGCGACCATCTATCGAAGAGGTTGTCGATTTCTTGTCTGTTACTAGGTGTCGTTAGTACTTAGCGACATTCACAATCCACGGCACGCCCCTGCAGGTTTCGACACCTTTAGACATGTTGGTGCCAAGTCCTCATCTCTGCGTGACACGCGTTACCGTTTCTCGTGACACGTCGCGTTTTCTAGTGTCACACTAATTTACGAGCGCGCCAACCGTAACATTCACCACTCAGCGCTTCAGCAATGAGTCGAAGGAGCAACAATGTAAGAGGCCCAACGTCTGCCCTGACAGAGTTTCTTCGCGTGCGTCTCTCCATCCCGGCTCGTTCGCCATCTGGCACTCATTGGGTCACATAGGAATCTGGTATCAACCCAGCAACAATCGCGGCGCGTCGTGCTGCGACTAGGGACCAAGGTCAGGGACAAGACAATACTCATAGCGCGGAGCAGCCTGATCAGGGCGAACAACCGAATCCAGAGGAGGATCAACCGGTAGCTTCGACGAGCAGGAGTCGTGGACGACGTAACGCAGTTGCTGTACGTGCAACCACTTTTTTTATCATCCTCGCTCTCGTTGTTCATTTTATTTCCCGACAAGAACACCGGCTACACGTCCGATCAACTCGACGAAAGAGAGGAAGAATCGCCCGTAAAAAACCGCAAGGGCAAAACCGCCGTGGCGGCGAAAGCCAAGGCAAAGAAAAAGGCAAAAAAGGATGGTGATTACCAAGGATCGTCGGAAGACGAGTACACGGCCGCTTCCAAGCGCCTGTGGTCTGTGGGTGGAAATGCCGATCCGAAACCACCCGTCGGGAGTTTTGAGAAATGTGCTCGGTGCGAGAAACAGTTCACGGTGGTAATTATTGCTTCATCAAGGTTCGGGATATCTCACAAGGAAATATCTCTAGACGAAATATACGATGGCGGCAAACCCGCCTCCTGGATATCTCTGCCATCAGTGTGCAAAAGCGACTGGTGGTGATCCATTCAAGAAGCCGAGCGCTCCGAAAAAGAGAAAATCGGCAGCGGAGAAACGTGAGGTGATCAATTTTGAAGAACGTCGCCTCCCCAGTTTAGCTTCCCTGTGTATCGGGGTAATGTGTCAAATTCGATTCCGCTATCCTTTTAAATTCTAATTGTCAAGATGCAGTTGATCGGAAAATACATCGACGATGTCGAAGCGTTGGGTGATATTGGATTAGTCAACTTGGATGAAATTGCGAAAACCCTGGCTCGGAACCGGAGCTTGTGAGTAGTGGATATAATTCATCATCCACGTGCTCATATCACGATGGTACAGAACCCCTGAAAACGCTCAGTTATTCTACGATGTCCAGAACGAGAGACTCCGGTTTTACGACGCTACAAGTAAGCTCGTCGCGCGGTCTCGTCCCCTTCCATACTCAGCCTTCCATTGCAGATTTGGCACCCCCTGCCCTAACGACACTCGCAAGCCTCAATCCTAATTTAACCTACTTGCACCTTGATTATTGTGGTCGTCTCACCTGTCCGGTCATCACTGCGTTTTCTACTACGCTCCCCCATCTCACACATCTAAGTCTTCTGGGACCGTTCCTCGTACGCGCAGAGGCATGGATCGCATTTTTCAAGGCAAAACCAGAATTGCAATCCTTTCGCATAACACAGAGTCCTCGTTTCAATATCGAATGTGTCGAGTCGCTCGCAGAGAATTGTATTCAGCTCGAAGAATTGCAGTTAAAGGAAGTTGGACTCTTGGGCGATACTTTCGTCGATCCGCTCTGTGCCTTACCTCCACTCAAGTCGTTGGACCTCTCGAACCCCGGGATCGGTATTTCGGAAGATGGTTGGCTTCGGATCCTGGAAAGGCATGGTCATACGTTGGAAAGCTTCGATCCATCGTGGCACGAAGGCTTCACGGACGTCGCACTCGAAAACGGGGTCCGAAAAAACGCCCGGGCCGTTTCTCAACTCTGTTTAGAAGGTCTCCCAAGTTTATCCGACGAGGGCGTTGCACACTTTTTCGATAATTGGAACAAGCCGTTCGAATCGGAAGAAATGATGGAAGTGGATGACTTTACGCCCAACCCCTCACTCCGAACCCTATCCGTTGCGCGAAACCATGCACTTTCGACTGGAACGTTTGAAGCACTTCTCACACACTCTGCGCCGACGCTCGTTTCGCTTAACTTGAACGGCCTGGGTCCGATTTCGGCAGAGGCGCTCGGACGGCTCAAGGAGGTTGTTGATGTGCGGTTGTTGGACGTGAGTTGGTGCCGGGAATTAGATGATTTCATGATGCGAGATGTTGTTGCGAACACGCCCAAGTTGGGCGAAGTGAGGGTGTGGGGATGTAACCGTGTTAGGGGGACTGGGTGGGCTGGAAAGGTAATGTTTCGTTGAGTATTGACAAATACAGTGATTAATAATTATTTTTAGAGAGGTCTCAAGGCCTATGGCATCGAGCCAAACGCGGGATCGTAGTACTTGACTATGCCCACTTTTTTCGACGGATTATAGAATTGTGCATTTTCGAGTATAAGATTGACTTAGTGGCACCACCGACTTTGAAGTCTGCACGCAACGACCTAACGGGATGTGTTCATCCACTGGCCCAATACCAGATGAGTAATTGCAAAACGCGATGGTATACTTGGTACTGAGCTGGGTGGGTGGCTTAATATGTGTAGATAGCTTAGGCCCGTCAGATGCCATCATGATGCGCATAACGCGGTGGCAGAGCCTGGGCTTGATTGGACTTTCACACCATTCTCTACTTACGTTGTCGGTCGGCTCATTTGGAGACGAACTACTCGAGTGTCGGCATCGTACTTCATAACCCATGCTTTACAACGCCGCCTCCTCAATTCCTGAATGATTAAGGAGTAGCTGACGGCTTGCCAAAGCCTACAAATTACGTACTTGATCATGGATTTCTATGGGAATTGCGCATGGTACCCGCAGATAACGATCCGACAATGAGCGCTATAGTGTCGAGGTAGTAGTACGTATGAATGTTCACATGCATAGCACAGCGCACCGATATCTTAGATACCTGGTGTTGATTCCATTCTCGCCGGAACTCCCCACTAAGTTTGAGCTCTGGTAAGGCGGTCGCGGTCGGTTTGTCATTCAAATCGGCGCTCGGTTGTCATTTGTCGGTCCGAGGAAAATTGTCAGACTGGCAAGGTATTTGGCAAGGTTAAGTTTGGATGGCAGACCTGGTGCCTTGAACGGCCGTAATATACAACCTGGCCGTCAGAGGTCCGATGCGTCCCCTTCGCACATAATTATGTACCAGTTAGGCAGGCCACTATGCGCTAATCGGTAACAGTGCCGAACTGTTCGAAAGAGGGCGCGGAGACAACGAAAATGCAGGTCCGGTGGTGGACCAGAGACACGAAGACGAGTAATATGCGATGCACAAGATCTAGAGCGGTGCCAGTGCCCTCCGGACCTGAAAATTTGTGTCATGGTAAGATGGAGGCATTGGGCGAGTGGTGCGGCTGGTGCGGCGTTGCGGTCTTGTCGAGCTAACGGAACCTGTCATAAGTAATACCTTCCAATGGGCTCGCGATGGGTGCAATTGGGTTTCCAGGAAATGTGGTAACGACGCGTATCGGAGACCTCGGAATCGTCCCTGATCTCAGGGGTCTTATGAGCGTTTTAACTTGCATAGTCTGAAAGAGCAATAAAGTCGCACGAAAGAATGCAAGTACTTTGGCCAAACTTTGGTCCTCGCACCGGCACGGCAACTAACTGACATTGAAAGTTATAGGGCCCATCTCTCGGACTACACATGTACCTATCAAGGTATCCATTAATGCCATCCTCCGCACTCTCAACTAACGCCAACTTTGGCATTGTCCCCGAGTAAGCGTTCTTCGGATACCTGGAATCTGTACCAATTCAACTGTTTATACATCGAGCACAAATCCCTGGCTACTATCACTGGCAGATCTTACTCGCACGAACATCATCCTGCGGCCAAGCAAAACACCACGGCATTCTCTGACCGTGTTTTACTGCGGTATTTTCCTTCTGACGTCACGATTCTTGTAACATTACCAGCATCTTAACTCAACCTCTTGGGACAAGGGCGGTGTGATAGGGCACTATTCCCCGCAAAACGCTACTTGCCAACTCGGTACCTGGCGATGCCAGCAGCGGTCTATGTGCCTACTGTGGAGAGCCACATGATCGAGTCACTGGCAGGCTATTTTTCGCCGTTCACGCTACCAAAATTCCCTGTGGAGAACGTCATGTTCACCCTATCTACAGCAAGTTGCGGTCTTTTGGACCCGGAATATCGATCTGCATATCTGTGTACGTACTATGACTAGGTTTATTTCGTAGAGCTAATGGTAACTTAACTTTGAAATTCAGGTCTTTCTTGTGGCCCATTGACTTCGTTCTCGTTCAGCAGCACACCTTGCATTTCACTCTAGAGAGGAAATAAAAGTTATTCTCATGACTTTGATCTAATGCCTCGCTACGTTATAAAATTGGGTGCTTATACTTGCGATGTATATTGTCATGCGGATTTAGGTTGGGAGGGTGCGTTCCAAAATAGGCTGTTGGCCAGTGTTCAGGTTCGACAACGTTCCCGGAAAGGATGAGTGGAGTTGGGGTGCTGTTACCGCGGATCAGGGATGGACAAAGTGATGGTATGGAACTTCCGCCCACAGCCAGCCCTTCGGATCGTCCGGGAAATGATTGCATTATTACAACATTAATTTTTGACTCCCCAGTGTCCCCACAGAGTTCTTTCCAGTTCGTACGCTTGCGGACGAGTCTAGGTGCTGACAGATCACAAGCTTTCACAGTGGGTGCTCCCCTCTATTTCGGCGTTGGGTTGATCAGAGCTAACAACGACACCTTGTCTAACGACCCCGTTGAAGCTGTGTTATGTAACTGCTAACTTACGGAAGGATTTCCTAAAAGTGCTAGCCTGGCGCTGATAACAATGGAAGCGAAGCACGTATTGTCATGGCGCTGGAGATCTTTTTCTCTGAATCTGTCTGACAGTCTCCGTGCAGTTACATAACCCGAGGATTTCAAGTAAGTGCGTCTCGCTGTAATCGGGAACAAATAAAACTCTCTGTGCTAACTTGTTGATTGACAGTCGCACGCGTAAAGGCTCTGTTATTTATCCATGTGTGATGGGATCTTGCAGGATGTGCTCGCTGTGCTGTGCAATCAATCGCTGACCTTGAACTCTCGGAAAGTGGCGATAGGAAGCTGCCATTTTAAACCATTATCGAATTGGGTACGTGCTTTAAAACCCATCCTGATATCTAGTTTGCACAGACCTCTCGTAGAAACACTTTCCATGAACTCGAACCATCCATCATGGAGTATGCACGGCGACCTGTCGTACGCAACTCAAACTCCTGATCCATTGTAGGTCTTTATTCGTGATATCCTCTCACGTGTCGCCTCGGCCAGTGCTAATGAGAGTGACGTTTTTTTCCCCAAGCGACGAATTCCTCTCGCAACTTCTGTTCGACTTCCCTGAGGTCTCGCCCATTCCAACCTTCATACATTCTTCTACATCAACCTCTGCACTTGAACAGGCCCCGGCCCCCATTCCTTCGGAGTCTCAAGCACCCCTCCCGCGTCTTATATGCCACTGGGTCTGCCAGTCGCACCCTTCTCTCATCTGTGGCGCACCCCTCTCCCAAAACCCTAAACATGTTTGTGAACACTTTCGTCTCGCCCATAATATCCGTGGCAATGATAAAGACATTGTAAATTGCTTTTGGCACACATGTCGCGCCGCGCCCATGCAACGAGGAAGCCTGATCCGGCATCTATTGGCCGTACATTTGGGATTGTTGAGGTGGCAGTGTGGGGGTTGTGGGAGGATGTTTTCGAGAAAAGGGACCACGCACATATGTGCGGCTGTCTGATTTGTTGGCGGTTTGTCAGAGTGGGTCTTCTTTCGTTTTTGTGAGTTATGCAGTGGACATTACTTTTTTCGTACGGTCCGATCATTTTTCTTTTCGTTTTTACTCGTGAAATCTTGGACAATTCACCTTCCACGGACCATGATATCGGACACACGCTATGTGCACAACTTTTGACTTTGTTCGTTGTCGTGGTATATTGAATCTGAATCTGGAGAATTCAATTTTAATCCAGCCACGCAGAAGAATGCAGTATGCTACTGTCAAATGCCGTGGTCTACAGCGTGACTTGAAAAGATAAGTGTAGGTGGGGTTATTTGCGGGGCCATGACCGCCGCCGCGACTGGATCGAGGAAGAAAGTACCGATGGTATGGACAACACAATACTTTCTCCTAATGCTTCCGTCTATGCAAGCGGTCTGATTGGACCATCCCAGACATGAATGGTTTGTAAGCTTGATTAGCCCTTCTCCGATCGAGTCGGCGAGTCGGAGGGAGGCGATGCTGAAGATCAGAGCTTCTGCGATGACTCAGAAATCGGATCTGAATCTCCGAGATCAACAGACTAGTATTAGCCATTATTGTCAGTACAAGTCACAGGAATATGATGGAGGAGATATGCAGGACGATGACGACGATGGTTCCGCAAATTTTATTAGACCGCCCTTCGACATTGCACGAGCATTATCTCTGAACTTGATACCTGCTCAACGTAGGCCGATCAGATCCAAGAGGGACTAGACTAAAACAACAAACTTGTCACCAAGACAACGCGCAGTCGAGGGTCGTTTTCCCTTGTTCTGCTAGTAGGCTGCTACACAGGAACCTAAAACACGATCTATGCCTTGTCGAGCGGCTCGGGCCTGACTAGTCCCACAGACACCGAAGAAAGAAGAATATGAATATTACGTTGAATGTGTAACCCTGCTTGACCCGCGCGGGGGATCTTGAAGTAAAATACGATTTCCATCACCCCAGGGTCATCAATTTATCTGCTTCATAACCCATTATAGTATGATAAAGTTTATTTTGCACCTCCCAATCATCCTCGTAGCATGTACGGATTTATTTCTGAGCATTAATCATAGATAGTTTCACTTCCCAAAGGTCGAAAATGAAAAATGACAGGAGAAGAAATAAATAAATGTTATCTTTGAGAAACCATACACGATCAATAATTCATGCACGCTGGACACATACGTGCGCAGTCCCCTTTCTCGAAAACACCCTCCCACACCCTCCACACTGCCACCTCAGCAACTCCAAGTGCACGGTCAATAAATGACGAATCAAGCTTCCCTGTTGCATAGGTGGGGAGCGGCACGTGTGCCAGAGACAGCTTACGATGGCTTTCTCGTTGCCACGAACATTATGCGCGAGGCGAAAGTGTTCACAGACGCGTTTAGGGTCGGGGGAAAGGGATGCGCCGCAGGGGAGATGAGGGTCAGATTGGGAGACCCAGTTGCATGTAAGGCGTGGCAAAGGTGCTTGAATGCCCGAAAAAACGGGGACTGGTGTCTGGCTGTATGTAGACGTAGAGGTATACACGGGGGTGGGAATGGGCAAGACACCGGGAAAGTCGAACATAAGCTGTGAGAGGAATTCGTCGCTTGAGAACCGAGAACATGTCGTCAGTGTCACTAGGCATGGTCGAGGCAACAAATACGATCATATCTAGTAGGGGTGAATGCCAAAATACGTACAGTGGATCTGGAGTTTGAGGTGGACAGTGCAGGCCATCGTACATGCTCCAAGATGCAACGTTGGAGTTCATGTTTCTTGCTGGGACGGGAGGTAGTTTCGTTGTACGATCCGGAGAGTAATCGCGAGGGGTTTTAAAGCACATACCTGATTCAGTAACAGGTTAACAAGAGGACAAATTCCTCTTGCATTTTTGCAGGGTTCAAGGTAAGCAATTCGCTACGAAGCACCGAGCTCCTCGTCGTACTTTCCATTTTGCCGTACGTACCGAGATCGCGTCATACACGAATAAGCAACGGCCATCATGTATCAGGCCATCAATCAAGAAGTCAGTTTGATTCATTGCTGAGGACTGTAAGATTTGACCAGCGTACTTACCTGAATAGAACCTGTGGCTTCACGGCAGGTGTACTAATGCTATGGTCACTTGAGCCGCATTGGTCGGATTAGATGAATCAAAGACGAACACTATTGATCCGTATCGTCATGGGACACGGTCTCGATTCTCCAGCGCCAAAACGATACTCCTATTGTTATTGTTATCAACGCAACTAGTGCTTTTTGGAAGGTTGTGACATTAGCACTATAGCATCGATTCGACAAGTAGAGTTTTGGAGATAACGGGAGTCTCATCAACCCCAGAAATAGCGAAAGAGCCGAGCTACTTGATAGGTTGTCATGAGAGTTGTTCTCGGTAGGAACTTTACGCGTGATCCGCGTGTCGGAGCGAACTCACCGGAAGGACCGGCTGGATTGGAGAATGAAAGATCGATGCCGTTTGCTTATGAGCTGATCTGAACTGGTTTGTCAACAACTGTGGAAATTCGAAGCCGGCACTAACCCTCTTGAGCCCAGGTCTGATGCGGTCCGAGCGGCCTCGGCAGGAATCGAAATGTCCATTTAGAGCATTGCCTCAGTACAGATATCATAATTCGCATAGATCGAGTCAGGCAGTGACGTTGGATGTCCCCACTTTACCACCGGTTCCAATCCCATTCCACGACGTGTGTCGAATGATAAGCGGGATTATGAGCATCATGGGAACTGATTCAAGTTGCCCGAGGACCCAAGCCTTTGGAATATGCATATGCGACGTTCGCGGGGTTTCCCCGGAAATTGCACAACAGGCGACTCTGAGGCGAGGACATTACACAAAAACCGTGGAAGGATCGTCGATTTACAAATATTAGCTTTTAGTTATAAACTTGAAAAAAAAAAAAAACATGAAATATCAACATACAGACTATATATGATACAGTAATGAGGGCACTCTTATTATAATTCTCGTAGACACTTTCTCGCAGAGACATTGGTGCTTGGCAGCTAGTGCTCTAGCGTGGAGCTTTTGGAACAAAATACTTTTTCGCCCAGGGTTCCGGAAGCATCGGATATCCTGGAAACGACCATATTCGCGGAACAACATTGCCAAGAAGCAAAATACACATACTCACAAGTTGCTCACAAGTGCCATTGGGGTCCTTTGGGGGAGGAATTTGAGCAAGAAAAAAATGATACATCTTTGGCAATCTGAACAAGTGACAGTGAATCGACAAGAGAATTCTTCATAAAACATGGAGGGCGTGAAAGAAAAGAAATAACGCCGTTTTCGCTGCCAGTGACGGTGACACTGACGAGAAACCCATCCACTAGTTCACTGTGGCCTACGGTGGGAGCCGGCGATCAGCGGCGAGGGCCAATTGGTGGAAAATGATTTCGCTTAGGCTCTCCTCACACAAAAAGTATCCTACTGATTTGGATTGAGTCAGTGTGTCCTGAGTCTCTACCTGGACTCCAATGGTGTATTCAAGTTTGTATTGGAACTCTTTTTCGTCGTTTATTGTTTATGGAGATCTCCTGGCACAAGAAATCACCTCCAAGCATGATGACCATGATGACCGGACTAGGCACGGACACGTAACTACTAAGACCAGAGCTGGCGCGCTCTTGCCGCCCATATTTTTAATGAGGTACCTAGTGTTGGCCAAGCGGTCTACCCGGCATACCGACCGACCGACCATTAATGAACTGGTACTGATCAAGTATACGCATAGCGTCCAAACACAGTCATGTTCTCTTCGAATTTTCCACCTCCGATGTTGATGTTGCGTTCCATGACGCGCAGGCGCTGTTCAAGGATGAGACACCCGACGAGAATCTCATCTCGATTAGGCTCCACAGTGGAGTCAAGGAAGAGCGTCAAGGGATGTATTGAGGCGGGCCGGAGATAAGCAACGCAGGCTTGGGTATGGCCTTCCTTTACTCGATACAGGTATCCAAATTTGGATCAGCCAAATAGGTGAGGGGAGCAACGAGGAACAAAAAGACGCACCCCCAAGCGATATGTGGCGTCGGATCTCCAGACGTATTGTCCAGCGATCCCAACGGGAGTTTGCATCAGATGGACTCTGCTGATTTCCATTTAGGTTAGTCCAACAATCAACACGAAACAAGGACGTACGATCCATCTAGAAGCTTTTTATTTCTTAGCCACTTGTGTACGTTGATCGGTTTGCCGGAGTTGTGCCGCCTATCTGGAAAGGTGACAGTGTCGGGAAAGATGTCGCGTCGTGTGATGTTGGCGATGCGGTGCCCTATCCGAGCGTCGTTGACGTGCGTGTGAGTGTCGGAAACGGGGTCAGTCGAGATGGCATAGAGCAGATCTGTGTTGGCAAAGAAAGTAACGTCTTTCACGTTGTTAGAGGTGAATATGTAAGCATTGTGGGGAGTAGGTTCCACGGGGTTAGTGAAGAGCGTGGATCCCATGGCTGGTATCCTTACGCTACATAGCCTCTGGTTATATTCTGTATATGATGGGACAGCATTTGTCGATGCAGTAAGCAGGCTGTGTCTGACCTTGAGAAAGCTTGCCTTGAACTAGTTTAGAACAAGAATCCCTTATTGGGACATGCTGCCTTGGAGTTCTCCGAACTTCAAAGACCGAGTCGGAGTCAGAGCACACTCCAGCACGGTAAACGCCGCGGAGGTGCCGTGTGTCAGGCCTTCAGCATAAGCTAATTTGGGAATATTACAGTGTTGTCAGCGATAAGTACCTAGTAGTAAAACACAAGAGTACGTCATTGGACTGTATGATCCATCGTCGGTTTTCGGAGATCACCTTCTGTCGCTAAACTCAGAGCTTCTCCATGTTATCAACGATTGGCCCAGCGGAACGCGGGGTCACAATGAATGCCAGTGTAGGCTGGATTCCATATGCTAATAGGGACTGATTTGACGACTACAAAAAACACAGCTATTTCCCCCGAATTTATCCTTGAAAACATGTCGAGACCTTGGGGTACGTCAGAGAGGAGCAGGCAAGCTGTCACGGTCAACGACATTGTGATTCCATTTGTTGACATTGGACTTACTTTTTTTCCGCTGGAACAAGACAGGCAGTGCCCTGCATTCCATCGTTCTAGACAAGTCCTTGGCGATGAGCTTGAAACGAACGCCTCAAATCACCCCTTGAAGCTTGATAAAAATATGCAGTATGATATTGGAAACCTTGTCTTTTATTGAGTTTTAATGGCGATGACAACGCGACTGCGCGACCCCGTTATGCTCGTATCGAACCCCATCGAGCCTCCTGTAATCCGGCGCAATAGCGGAGGACACTGTCAACTTGAAACTCGAAACCAAATCAAGGATCCTCACTACATAGGGCCGCTGGTAGGTTGTTTGATTGTCAATAACAAGAAATGATTTTTGCGCTTCGACGGTTCCGTGCATCAATTTGCTTCTCATCTACTCATTCAAAATTCCACACAGCTACTAGTAGGGCTATCAACCAATATTGGCATTTTCCAGTATATTATATACTACGACGTACACTTCATCAGTTTAACCTGTGATATGCCTGCCATTTTAAACCCATTCGATCATCTCTTCCCCTTGACTAACAGGACTATATTCTCCATGAGAGCGAAAACATGTACAAGGCGAGTACCCGTACCTTTCCGTATACAGCAAATCAAGTTGATGAGGATGACAATGATGCGCTGTCGCCCTCCGCGCAAACGTCTTTAGACATTGCGGACACATCCATTTCAAGAGCCCGAGATGAACTGACAAAATATGTCTGATCATATTTCGCCACTGAACGGGGGGTGAACCACAGTTCTGCCACAAGCATGTGATCCTATCTTTCGAGTCCCCCCGAAGAGCATGTGCATTGCGCAAGTGCGCAGATACGCCCTTCGGATCCGTGGGGAGAGTTGCTCCACAGGCCTGACCGTCTTTGGTAACCCACTGACAGGTTCGTTCGGATTCAGGAAGACTGAGCAACGATTGCATGAAGAGATCGAAACTGAAGATGGATCAGATCAGTGTGCTAGACTGTCAATTTAAGTTGGTGGTGAGCATACTCTAGTTCGTTTTGCTGCTGTGTGGCCATGACTCTTTCGAGGACTTTGAAATTTTGGCGAGAGGTTTCCGGAAGGCTTTTAAAGCAGAACAGCCCCTCGCGTCAATAAAAGAGGAAAGATCGATTGTGTTACATCTATGTCGTGATCAGGAAAAAAATCCTTCCCATCATCCAACTTAGCACAGTCTTGACTTAAAGTGATACGCGGGATAAAGGGGTCGGTTAATATGGCAGGCGCACTAGTTGGTTGCAAGAAAAGACGCAATTGAATTTACCTGCACAACACTTGTCCCGAGACTAATATATATATATAAGAGGCCGTTCATCGCGGCACCGTTCCATTATGAGAAAGGGAGGGGAGCGGAATCCGAAGAGCAAAGAGTAATTTAAACAATCCAGACAAGAATAAAGGGGAAAGGTGGGGAGATGAAAAGGACTTCCCCCCGGGGTTAACCATTGGTTTAGCCGTTGAACGCTGGCAATCAAATCAGGGTTGGTGCCGGGGGATTTACATTCGTGGGTCTCTTATTACTTCATGTCGTGTCCGCTAGTACTAGCAATATTACGATGTAAATAGTGGTGGGACCCACCCACTTGCAGGTAAGTCACACTCTACCATTGATTCTGATCGAATCATTGAAGTCTACTGCTATGTCCGGATACAATACACATTCTCATGATGAATACATCAATATTGCTGGTTCGGGCACTTGGTAGGCTCTTGGCGACGACGAGGCACACGGAGGATATGGTTCGCCGGCGGAGTAGCCTAAATGAGTTAAAAGTGTGGAGCAGAGTAAGTATGCTCTACAGAAAAGTTCAAGCGTGCGTATGTTCGCAGCAGCACACGTAAAAAAGGGTGCTGTAACTACATACCATTGCTACTATGACGATTTCATTCCCACTGGCTTGGCTGAATGTATGTCCATATCACCAGCACGCCACCTGCGGCACTATGTACATACCTGACAGGCGTCCAGCCACATGTATCAAAAAGACCCGGCAACCTCATGAGACCGCGGTGCGCTGAAAAAGTACATAGTCGAATCTGTGACCCTGGGGATTGATACTATTCTTGATCAACTTTATCAGATCCGGTGGCGTGAACGGACTGCTGAGCGTCGATGTTGTTGACAGAACTAGTATTATTAATAACAGACCAGACGTACTTACTGTGCAGGTTGAATTTCAACTCAGCCGGATCCACCCGCGCCCAGGGGTGATACTATATACATAAAAGGACCTTGTCATATCGATTCATCCACTGCTTGATCAGATTCACAATGTCCAGCGAAACCGATGCGCTAGTATTTTCCACAGACCCCTTCCATGTAACGTCTTCACCTTTCTGGTAGACATTGTTACTGAAGATCACCCGAGGATAGCCCGCGAATCTCATTCCAGAACTGTGTGCAGGGTTTTATAGGCTTGGATGGGTTACTGGGACGGGGGGTGGAATCTGTATCCGCGTTGAGCGAGTCTTGTTTTCCTTGTTTCCATTCGTATCTCATTTGTATTCCAGAGACAAAGTCTACATCGCCCCTTCGGGCGTTCAAAAAGAACGGATTGAACCATCGCACATGTTCGTTTTGCCCTACCCACAAGCGACCTCCTCGCCACACACCGATCGCATCTTTCTCCGTCGTCCGAAACAGAATCTAAAGGAATCGGCGTGTACGCCATTGTTTTGGAACGCATTTGATAAGCGGAATGCGGGTAGTTGTATTCATACACATTCGCAGAATGCGGTTATGGCGACGTTGTTGTGGGAAGGTGACTTCTTTGAGATTTCGCATCAGGTAGGTTACACAGACCATGGTAATTCGTGGTTTCTGATACCATGCATATATCTGATATAGGAGGTAAGAAAATTGCCTATGTAGGGTGATTTGCCATCTGATGCTGTTGGGTAGATGATCAAGGGTGTTCGAATCGGTGGTAATGGCCCGGCCATGTCTTACTTGGACACCCTCCGCGTTCCAATCATTGCCAATACGCCGTTCGAAGAAGATCTCACGGATAGCATGGCGGCAGCGATGGACAAATACCCGGAAGCCCCGGCTATCCTAGTGAGAAGGCATGGAATCTACGTGTGGGGTATGTCCCCCCAACTGCGATTCTTCCTTGTGACTTCTGATGTTCGATGTTCCAGGGGATGACTGGCAAAAGGCAAAGACGCAAACCGAGGCAAGTATGATCGAACTCGATTTGGTCAATGTTGCTGAGTTCACTCTTCGATCAGTGCCTGGATTATCTGTTCGAGATCGGTGTTAAAATGAAACTTGCCCGCATCCCGACTGTTCTGAGTCAAACTAATGCAAGTAGCGTGGACACCACCGACGGCTCCGATTTAGAGGTACCCTGTGTTTGAGTAGTTAATGAAAACATCGAATTCATACGACGCTTTTGGTCATTCTTGTAAACCACAGACTCATTAATTTGTCGAGCAGCGTGCCAGGAGGGAATATTGCGAAGCACTGCAAAATGCCAGATGACACTTCCAAATAAGGTAGCGTGGATATGGTACGATTCGGTTATCATCACCGTAATTACCCTTGCGCGTGTGTTCCTTTGTCCGTTCCTTTACTACGACGACGACATGCCACGGGTTCCCAAGGCCTGTCTGGCAACCGGCCAACCCATTCCAAAAGACTATTTACACACCTCTGGCGGCCACTTTGTTGATACCAACGGACGCACGCTCTTGTTGCGCGGCGTTAACCTTTCTGGGTCTTCAAAAGCGCCGGTCGGCCAACCCTCTCATGTTCTAGACGGTTTCTGGGAATCTGCACAAGCGGGTGGACAAGACTTTATTGGTCGCCCATTTAATCTCGACGACGGTTCCGCAGACACGCATTTAAGCCGTCTCAGAGGATGGGGGTTCAACGTGCTTCGGTATCCAATCACGTGGGAAGCACTTGAACACGAAGGACCGTAAGTGCTTGTTCCACGCCACATCGTGCTCATTTTCACGTCACCCCTCACTAGTGGACGCTATGATTATGATTTTATAGACTACACGATTCGCATTCTCTATAAATGTAAAGAATACGGGTTCAAAGTTTATTTGGACCCACACCAAGACGCTGTATGCCCCCTCATATACATCGTTTACGCTTTCTCATACCTCTCGTCAGTGGTCACGTTTCTCTGGTGGCTCTGGTGCCCCTTATTGGACCCTTCCCGCGTGTGGTATCGACCCACAAGCGTTAACCGCAACCCAAGCTGCCATCGTGCATTGTGAATACTCCGGCTCTTCTGACGTTCCGGATCCCGCCGCCCTCCCCGCCATGCTTTGGTCCACCAACTATAGCCATCTCGCCTCCCAAACCTTGTTTACCCTCTTCTTTGCTGGAAAAACGTTTGCCCCTAAGTGCATCATCGACGGAGTTCACGTTCAAGATTACCTTCAGTCCCATTTCATACGGGCCTTCGGCGTACTCGCAGATCGGATTCGGGACGCGGGGGGATTGTTGGACGACCTCGTCATTGGTTGGGATACTATGAACGAACCTTCCGAGGGGTTCGTTGGATACGAAGATTTAAACGTGTATCCGACCAAGCAGGGTTCAACACTGAAAAAGGGTGCCATTCCGACCCCGCTGCAGTCATTCAAGCTTGGGATGGGTGTCGCGCAGACGTTGGACAACTACACGTTTGGTTCGTTTGGTTCGCAGCGCAGCGGGTCTGTCACGGTCGATCCAAAGGGTGTTCGCATATGGGCGGATCCCAGCACTGAACCAAACGGCGTACATCCCAAGTGGGGTTGGAAACGGTCAAGTGAATGGACACTAGGGACATGTATATGGGCTCTCCACGGCGTGTGGGATGTCGCCGCTGGTGTGGTGCTCAAACCTGGATACTTTCGTTGCCGCCCCACCGACCCCCAGTTAGTGCCAGTACACTTTCCTCAAGACTTTCTTCTTTCCCACCTGACCGACTTTGTCACGCGCATTCGGGAGCCCCATCCAAATGCTATAGCATTCCTTCAATCCCCGGTCTTTGTCGTTCCCCCGGAGATTCCAGAAGCATTGCTCAAGGGACGCGCATGTCACTCGACACACTATTATGATGGCCTCACGCTTATTACGCGTCACTGGCACCCGTTCAATGCTGACGCGGTGGGCATTATTAGAGGCAAGTATAGCAATCCGATTTTCGCGGGCAAGTTAGGGGAATGGGCGATTCGCGCAAGCATTCAGAGCCAACTTGGGATGTTGAAAGCGGATAGTGTCCAGCTGGGCTCGGACGCTCCAGAGCCTCGTCGGTATCCTACCATGGTTGGCGAAATTGGCATCCCGATGGACTTGGACCACAAAAAGGCGTACAGTCCGGTACGGAAGGGATGTGGCGACTATTCGAACCAGGAACGTGCGCTGGACGCGAGTTTAAATGGGACGGATGGGCCGAACATGTTGAGCTATACGGTCTGGACGTATTGTCCGGATAACAGCCACATGTGGGGAGATGGGTGGAACAATGAGGATTTGAGTCTCTGGAGCGAGGACGACATGCGAGGGAGGATGAGCTCTACAAGGACTGGGTCGTTGCGGTCGGCACGCACGTCAAGCACGTCGTTGGTAACTTTACCCGTCCCGTCGTCACCCTATGGGAGTCCGCATTCGTATATTGGCAAACCAGGGCCACCCCACGAGTTGTTGAGGTTCTTGCGCGACGGCGCACGCGCGATACGTGCTTTTTGTCGGCCATATCCTGTCAAGGTCGTTGGTACGCCCATGGACGTTCAGTTCGATATTCGCAAGGCATCGCTCCAAGTCAAGATTCGTATCACGCCCGAGGATGCACCGCAAACAGGCGCGGAGGGGGAGTCGGCGAATTTGGACAAGAATGCTGAAGATGAAAGTGCGTTGCCAACCGAGCTTTTTATCCCGTTGGTACATTTCGCGTCGAACGAGTGCGTTGAACGGTCACTTGGGGCACGGAACGGGGAACAGCGCGTTGATTCAGAGGACTCGGGCATGAGTGGGTCGACGGTGACGCTGCCTCTGACGATGACGAAATCACTATCTGGAAAGGGGCAGATTCAGACGGACGCGTACGCGGTCGAAGTCAAGGTGTCGGAGGGAAGGGTGGAGGTAGACGAGAGCGAGCAGATGTTGCGGTGGTTCTATGCTGTGCCTGAGAGTGGTGAAAAAGAGGTATCTATCGAGGTAAAGAGAGCGGGCGGGGCGATTAATTGGGAGCAGGTGACTCGGAGTGCATGGGGCAGGAAGAAACGGTGTATGGAAGGGTGGTTGGAGAGGTTGTGCGAGAAGTGTCCAGAGGGATGTTTGATCATGTAAATGACGCAACTGTGAGAGGTATCTTATCGTAACGTATTAGTATGCAAGGACACCAAATTTATGTGGTGCGGTCATGAGTCAGTGGAGCTACGCACGACGAGAAGTCCTCAACGGCGTCCCTTCCAGTGCCGACCCATCCAACCCGCTTCTCACACCGACACCAACCAACCTCTCCACGACCTTCTCCAACGCCTCTCTCCTCTTCCGTTCCCCATCCACCTCTTCCCTCGTCCTCTGCAGCGTTCCTTCCAGTTCTTCTTTCCATTGTTGCAATTTCTCCACAGCGCTCAACAATCCGTCCAATTTCTCATCGACGTCATCACGTCGTTTCGACTGTTTGGAAGATGTACGGTAGGACTCGCCGAGGATGAGGGCAGCTGCTACGATGAAAAGAAATGATTCTGCGAGTGCATTGGCACCATTTTCGATGGCTCTACGTGGGACGTGCCAATGAGTGAGAGTGATGCGACGTGAACAAACGGACGTACTTGGTCTCGGACAAGGGTCGAACGTTCTGACGGGCTGGTTCACCAAGGATGTTCGTCCGGAGGGATATCTCGGCCGTGTGCATTTTTTGAGCGAGAGAGACACAAATGTTGCGAAAGGACTCGTGTCTGGCTCACCGCGAGATGAGCACGCCTCCGAGAGCATCGAGGGTGGGACGTACTGTTTGGCTTGGTGTTTGAGTTGGGATGAGATAGGTTTGGCGATGGTCTACGTCGTGCGTCAAGGGTAGGGATGAATGGATGGAAGAGAGGGACATACGCGGATGGCGAGAGTGGCTAGTTTGACTGTGGCCATGGATGTGAACAGAGTTGGTGGAGGTTATGGTGTTCCGGCTCCGAGCGGCGAGCACACGCGTCACGACGGCTCGGACTTTGCCTTGTCAGTAGACATCATACTAACTAAGTGGATTGCAAGTACAGTTTGGTACACTGTTCTGTTGCAATAATTTGGCCTATTTGTTGGGGGGTTAGTGTGTATTAGCTACGCAGCCTGGACTCTGATGATTAATATCGTATTGGCCAAATGAGAGAGCCTAATTTAAAACCTACTTAGGCTCTATCACCATGATTCTGCCCTCGGTCGACCGTGGGTCGCGGCTGACATCGATACTCTTTGAGAAACGGCTTTCACATACTTCCATCGATCTTGGCGTCTGTACAGCTGTGTCTCTACTACCGCTTCCATCTCTCTATCCCGATCTCAAACGTCGACCTCGCACACAAGATATCCGATCGGGTGACCAGATATTGTTTATAGGGCAGGTGAGATGGGCACGCTCCCCATATGCTGACAGACTGACATCCAGAACACGATGCCAATTGCGCACTGATGCACCCTCAATATGCCATGGGAATATTGATATAATAGGAGGTGCCAGAAAAACCACCCGTGACAACGGCTTGTTTGAATCATAACAGTGACAATGCCTTGTATGCGTCACTGCCTGGTGTTTGATGAATCGTCAGTGTCTAATATCAATGAGTATTGCTCTAATGTCACTCTCTGATTCAGAGTCAAGATGCACGATTCGAGTCTGAGCTGGTTGCCATGACCAGAAAGCAACTCCGAGAGATACTTCCGAGAGTTTCTCCATATTGATATTCAGGATCATTTGGCAGCCTCGATTTTCAGCTACCACGTGGTTTATACGCGAAATAGTGAAGTGCAATAGTCCACGTTGGCTGATTGCAGAACCAATCCAACGCAGATCCTATCAAGCACTTCCATCGTATGAATTTACATCGGAACTATCTTATCTAGAACATCCTTTTTCAGGTGCGTGCATAATTACAAGTACAACAAGGTAAGTATGTACAATTGCTTGCATAGCTACTCAAACTAGCGGTTGTGAACCAGACTAGCGAATTTTTCCATCCGATCGATGCGGCGCTTGTCATCACAGCCTGGTAATTTATCATACAAGATATTGACAACAATAGGTACCCCTGTCCCTGGTGTGGGCTCACACGAATGGACTCAACTATTAGGCTCTTACAACCACCCTCTGGTACCCATTCCGACGATGGGCGGCCGCAGTATGAGCAGCAGCAACGATGAAAAATCCTTTCCGAAGGATGAAGACTTTCGATATGCAAAGGTAGACGTCGAGGCCACATCAAACACATGTATTTCTGATGATGATGCCTCCGATGTTGTCCTTGACATCGAACATGAAATCGCAACGCACATCATCTCTGTTGACGATGATTCTTCTCTCAATCCATGGATATTCCGCACCTTCTTTCTCGGGCTTGGTCTGTCTGTCTGCCTGCAGGCTCCAGGTGAGGTTCTCCATATATCTCTTTTCTATGCACACCAATAATCAACAGCTCTCGAAGTCGGTACTCAGGTGATGGTGTTCATCCTATCCTCTAAGAGGCATCAAGCACTGCACATCTCTTCCCCACTTGGTGGGGTACCAATCAAAATAGAAATTATGACCGTTGCATGTATCCTAACTAGCCAAGCTCTGTTGGGAATTTCGCAGATTGGGAGAAAAGATGCAATAGAAGAACGCGGAAATTGTAGTTGCGTGCTGAGGATTTTGATATTTACTATTTATATTCTAGTTAGATGATGTCCATTTCAAGTTGCTAAGCACTGATAAGCGATGAAAATTCTCCATTTATGTCGGCGCGACCTTCTCCCAGTTTCGAATTCAAGTAGATTGGCACGGGGATTCAGGAAAAAGTGATATTGTATGTTAGTGATTTGACAAGGAGATCGCTCCAAGCCTCAGTGTCGCCACAGCATCGGGCATCCTTTGACACGATTGTCTTTTGGTGTCCAGAACCAGAAATCAACGTGATTCCGAGTCACAGTGGAATCTGGATACGGGGGTTTGAACTTTTTTGTTACGGATTCCGACTCACTTGCATGCCTAGAGTGGCACTTCCACATCGTCGATTGGCACCCGACGGATCGACGTCACATGCCTCATCGCAAGCCTAGTAGAGAGTAAGATAATAGTGAGCTTCATGCCGATTTGCATTCCCGGGCCATTGGAGTCCATCCTGACCGACTTGTTAGTCTTTCGATAGCTCTTCCCAGGTGCTTCTCTCAAGCAAGTGTGAGTTTGAGATTTCAGCGTGTGATGGTATGTATCTTTTCGTGGAACCCCGGTCACGTTTCACGCGAGCCCCCTCGGGGTTTGCCGGTCCCTTGCATTTGACAGGTTGATACTTTGGGAATCCGAAGAGGCAGGCTTCTCTTCTCACACCATATCATCATTTAGCCACAGGATTAGCGTGTTCCCTGCCATCTCAAGACTCGCCTCACCTCTCCCTTGCGGAATAAATCGCACACAAAGGTCGCTAAACACCTATTTATTGTGCGGCGGGATCATGTACCAGGATGGTGCAACGTCTTCGTCTTCTAGTTGTTCATCAATTATATTCGTCTGGCCAGCGTCGGTTATTCCCACGCCCACCCTACTTCTCAAAACTCGGACTTCCTTTCTTATCAGAATCACGTTGGCGTGTACCTAACAATACTGCCAACAGTTGGCGCCACGCGCATACTTTGTCGTCGGTTGAAATAACGTTTCCTCAATGTTCGCCTGCCCCTCGATGTGATCCCTCTACCGTTTCTTGTTTATATCACCATACATCCAGGATAGTATTGTTATTTCAGGCGCATATTCTCACGCGGGGCATTAAAAAAAAGGCAAGCATCACGCGACGAGATCAATGGGGCATAGCTTGGAGATGAACAATTCATAGCGGTGTGGTAACCACTCCTTTCCATCATCTGTTTCACAACACTGCCCTAGCCACCGACCCATCATGATAAACCTATCCAGATTGGCACACGATCTGGGAGGCCATCTCTGTGTTCAACGTCAAGTCGCCGAGCGAAGATTGTGTTCGCCTTATCGGTGTATCCCACGAGGGCATATACCACAGAGCAACCCTGGAAACGCCATAGCATTCAGCTCCCTCGGATCGTTGTATCATCTGTATGTTTACCGTTTGCCACTTCATTCACCCGCACCCCGTGGAGCCGACAAATTTCTAGAAAGGATTTGTGTTCATTAATGTAGGGTCATCGCACTCCAGCGCCACTGCGCACTTTTTTTTTTTTGTCGGTCGTATCCTGATCAGCTCAGGGGCATTGTGCATGGTCTGGCCCTGGGGAGGGCATTCATAACCCTTTTTTGTTTCAAATGACGTATCATTGGAACGGAAATGAAACGCGTTCATCGTTGGAGCACATTGATCCCCCTCCACTTTAAATGCTGACATCTCAACCCCAGATCCGCTGTACGCATTGCGTGTCGTATGTGGCCGTGGACGAACCAGGGATTACTCTGATGGTCTCCCCAAGATCTGATGAGTATGAATAACATCGGGCACGTCGGTCAGTGAAGCATTCTTACGTTTGTCCTGTATTCAGATCAGCACGACCCAACTATCTCCTTGTGATTTACGTTACGGACGCGCCAGATTCGCGAAAAATCTTGTGGAGCATCGGCCATCCCTGGCTGTGACCACAATGCAAGGTTCCGATAGTTTCAGTTTTCAAATCGCCGGAAAATTTATGGATCCCCATCAAGAAAAAAAGGCTCGTAGCGTCTTCTGTGCATTTGTTGCTGTGCATTGTTATCAAACCATTTGGCCTATTGAGGGACAATGTCGATACGTGGGAGTTCCGTTTAGTCCAAATGTGTGACGAACCATGCATATATCGATAAGCTCCTGTTTTCTGATTCATGGTTCGTGCGCGTCCCATAAAATCCATCGTGATCCCCACCTCACCTACTCCCCTCTTCAACTCTCCGGTTGAGTGATCGGAGAGCTAGAACAAGACATGTACGAAAATCAACATCACTCACAAGGAAACACCACCGATCCATTGTACGTCGTGTCCTTGAGACCAGTGGGGACTAATGCATATCCTCGTCTCCCCTTCAGCGATGAGTTTGTTGCACGACTATTGAATGATACTCCCGACGTCTTCTTACCTGAACTCACTACTATCTCTACCCCCATCTCCACCTCCACGTCAACATCCACAACTCCATACGCAGAGTCCGCATACACGCCTGCACCTTCCCACACCCCATCTGTCACCGCCACGACAACCTATTGCTCAATCGGTGTTAGCCCTCACCTAACGTGCAAATGGCTCTTCACCCTCGATCATCCCCTCGTTTGTAACACCCATCTCCCCACAGATCCAAAAGATGTCTGTGTTCATTTCCGTCACGTTCACCACATCCACGGCAACGAAAAAGTGATGGTACAGTGTCAGTGGCGCGATTGTCATATTTCACCGATGCAGAGGGGAAGTTTGATCAGGCATGTGCTCACGGTGCATTTGGGGTTATTACGGTGGCGGTGTGAGATGTGTGGGCGGACCTTTTCGAGAAAGGGGACGGCGCATGCGTGTGCTGAGGATGAATGAACGAATTTTGGATGGTTCCTTTGGAAAAAAAAATCCAGTGTAACATTGTACAACTTGGTCGTGGTTCGTCCATATCGGACAAGTGTAGATACCCTTGCTTTCTCACACACGGCGCCCGTGCAGCTGATTGTGGACAAAATCTCTCAGATAATTGTACAACTTACCATCCCACTGCCACCTGTCGTCGTCTCGACTTATCGGTAAATCGCGCCCAAGCTTTCATGTCCTGTCAAACGAATCTGGTAGGAAACGAAAATATTAGTTTGATGACTTCACGTTGTGGAGATTGGGATTTAGCGCGACTTTTGTTCTTTTTTTTTTAGCGTGACGTCCGTGTAGCGCGGACTTCTCTCTAAAAGGGTATTAAGCCATATAGACAATTAATGGGTGAAAAACCTCCCCGAGATCTTGATAAACACTCTCCCATTCGTCAGAAATGCATTTCGTATTTCCGATATCATCAGCGGACAACACCGGGTATTGCACTGCAAGGTCGCATTTGCCGGAATACATATGTCCGGACTCGAGTGAATGCACGATGGAACGAGTGCACGCACGTACTAGGTTCAAGCTGAGCCACCTCAGGTACTTATGATCCGGACGGGCCAACTCGATGCAAATGCCCATTTTTGTTCGAACACAGGGCTAGGCGCTCGAATGAGAGAGCTTCATTGACCGAATGGTGCTGTTCGAGCGGCGTTTCTTGTCGTTACTAGTATTGGTACGTGTGTGGGTATAGATGCACACAAGCGATGTTCACGAATGATTTCAAGTGCGGCTGTCACCCAAAGCTCATTGGTAGAGTTTGATGGTCGTCATCGGTCGCTGTTCCAGTGATGTTGCCTGATTAGTACAGTAACAAAGACTCAAATCAATCCCTTATGTAATGATTTCACTAGGGCGCGAGGGGTCTTTTCTCCCTTTTGGTCCCCAGTATTGGAAACCTACACATTCGCGGAGTTTTCTGTCAGACCTATCGCAAATCTCGATCTATGGATAAACTTATTTCTCGACATTGGTACGACATATGGTCGAATGTTAATAATCTACCTCGTTTATGAGCACTGATTTATTGATTTATGGTACCATCTCCATGGAAGACACACACAATAGAATGATCTGAATAATATGTGACACCAAAACCAAAAGTTGGCCAGCGCCAGGCGCGGGACAGTAACATGGTTACTGCACAAATCCTGTAGCCACTAACTGGGGTTGATTGTGGTGGCACATCGCACATATGATCAAGTTACCCGTCATATCAAGGATGGTCCTAATCGAGGCGTAACGCGAGAAACTTCTTGGTAATAAAAGACCGGAGAAAGGAGGTACATACATCGAATAGACGGAAAAGTACAATAACGTTTACAAATGCTCTTCCCAGACGGTGATGCGCAAAGTCTGGCGATATCATGACTTACTTGGTGTTTGTCTCGTAACCACATATGCACCACTACAGTCGCACGCAAGAATCATCCAGGAAATTATCTGAGCGCGGTCTCGAAATTGATATTCGTCGCGTTGTTCGCGCTAAGAATTGTATCTAGGGCGGAGGCGTAAGCTGACGCGCTAGATCTGATGCGGGGATACAGAAACAGAACTCACTACTGCGACAGCCGAGTCGTGGACAGCGATTTGCTTAATATTATTATAGGTTTGCAATATGTAGCTAATAACATCACTCGTTGCATCTTCGGAGCGTGTCAATCACCTATGTAGCGCATGCTGGCTCGAAGATAGCTCTACGACTGGATACTTTTTTACCAAGTCTTGCACATTCGTAGCTTAGTCTGTGGTCGATGGATCCCTTCAGGTTGCCAGTGTCCTCGCATTCAATAGTCAAACCCCCTCGACCGTGAACGAAGAGCGTATTCTAGTAAACCTGTGGAGAGAGTAGGTGTGAGAGTCCAATATTATACAACTAGGTACGGAACGCACGAGAGGGAGTAGCCACAAAAGCAAAGAAAGGAAAGAGATGAAATTAAAATGTGAAACGATGGCTAAAACACATCACCTATCCCGACCTTTCCCTCCACCTGTCCTCACGTTCTCTGCCACAGCGTCCAGTTGTACATTGCGCTCGTGAGCGATGTCGCTCTGCCGCTCCAAACTCCTATCAGCAACCACATCAGATCAACACCCAGGACGAAGACCGAAAAAAAGCCAAACTTGATCTGCGCCTCGAGCTCGATGATCCGTTCCTTGCTTCCTTGTCGCTCGCGTTTATACTTCTCCTCCGCAGCCTTCAAGCGCGATTCATACTCCTTCACTCTCGCTTCCCACTTGGTGTCCGCGGTCGACGTCTTCTGGTTCAAAGCCGATATCTTCTCTTCATGCTGAAGCAGTTGATTGTTTGCTACCACCAACCGTTTTTCCGCGTTCGCAGCGCGCGACAGAAGCGTCTTGATCTCTTGCGAGTCGCTCTGTGTGGGGTGTCTGGCCGTCGTCGCGAGTTGTTGGACGAGATCGGTGTTGGTGATCTAAAGGGATCACCAAGTGGAATGAGCGGTCAACGAGATAGCGAACCTTCAGCGCCTCCAATTCGCCCTCTTTGGTGACGTACTTGCGTCTCCACGCTGCCTTCGCATCGCCATATGCCTTCACGCTCGTTTCAAACTTATCGACCTGTTTCCACCGGGTATCGAGCTGTTTTCGCATGTCGATAAGCTTTTCGGTGAACCGCGCTTCAGCCTCCTTGACGCCTTCATCAAAGTCTAGCTGGATCTGACTGAGAGCTTTGAGGCGTGTCATGAGGTTGTCATGAAAGACGCTGAAATTAGTGAAAAGCTTTGTCTCTGGTTGACTGCCCTTCTTCTGTGGATGTGCCATGTTAGAGAAGGATACATGCTAGAGCTGAAGAATGACCTACGGGTGTCTTGTCTACACCGAGGATCTTGTCCATGTACTGGTAGATAGTGAGCAACAGCGTGTTGCGCTCAGTAAGCTGGTCCTTGTACTGATTCTCGCTACTGAGCAGCGACTTCTGATCCTTGGCCAACCGCGCCTCCAGTTCGTGGACCCTGGTGCGCAACACAGATACCTCAGACTCTGCGACCTTCAAGTTAGTTTGTGTAGCATCGAACTTTTCAGAGAACTGAAGACGAGATTGGGTCTGATTGCCGAGGCGCGTGGTTAGGTCGCGAAGTTCATTGTGCAACTTGTCGATCGTGAGATCACGTTCGCGTGTGTTGCCCTCCTGAGTTGCGATGTCTTGACGTGCGCGCGCGAGCGCATCCTCAAGTGTCTGAATGTCACGTTTCAAACGATCGACCTCGAGCTGGAGCGAGAACTTCGTGGTGGTGTGTGAGTCGCCTAGTTTCTTTGACTCTGCTTCCTTGGCTTTTAATGCATCCTGTACGACCTTGATATCAGATTGACGCTGTTCAAGGAATTTCTCGTTCTTCGCAAGGTTGTCAAGAGCAGACTGAAGAGTAGATCCTTTGATCTCGAGGTTCCGTCGTTCGTGGCGAAGCTGGAAATCATAATCCTTCTCGGCATTCAGAAGTTCCTGTTCCAAGCGTTCCCTTTCTTCACGTTCATGCTTGACTTCCGCAACGAGATCCTCGACATGACGTGCCAATTCCTCTTGTCGTGATCGGTGGGCGAGAATGTCTTGGCATGTTTGATCATAAAGGTCTTGTAGGTCTTGAAGTTGAGTCTTGAGTGTATTGACTTTCTGTGAAACGGTCTGAGTTAGTCGAATAAACTGATGATTTTCCTTCACTTGCCTCCTTGAGTGCTGCCGCTAGTACTTCAAGCCGTTCTCGCTCGACGGCATCATCTTCACGAAGACGATCACATTCCTCTTTGATGCGGTCATTTTCCTCTTCCAGCGAGTAGACTTGATCACCCAGTTTCTCTATTTCCAGATTGGCAACTTTAATCTCATCGTCCTTCTCATCTGCTTCCTTCTCGAGATGCTGCAGGGTGGCCTCGAACTTGGTATGGAGTTCGTTGGTGTTTGCTTCGAGCTCAGAGATGTTAAGACGAAATTCCTTAGACTCCGTCTCCCGTTCTGCAAGTGCCTATCCATAGTAGCCGATCAGCGTTCCGTTGCCATTTAATGCGAGAAGGGCATACATCACGGAGTTCTTCGACTTGACCACGAGCTTCTTCGACTTCTCCTCGCCATTCTTCCTCCACTACTGCAACAATCCGATCATGTTGAGCAATCAGGTCCTCGATTTCCTTGTTCTTCATTTCAATCTCGTCTTCTCTTTGCGAAAGCTCGATCATAGTCGCAGCCAGCTTGTCACGCATCGAATTGAGGTCTTCCTCCACAGCTTCCCGCTCTTCCCGCGCTTCCAGTATCTGGGCTCGGCTCTCGCTGCGCTCGATCGATTCCGCCTCTTTTCTTCGCTGAGTGTCCTCGATCTCCAAGCCGAGCTGAGCGATCTCATCAACAAGTTCCTCCTTCTCGTCTTCCTTCCGCATAAGAAGCTCATCCTGAGCCTCTATTCGAGCTTGTAGAGCCCCATTCTCTGCCTCAAGCTCCTCCAGCCTTTGTTGCCACCGTTCACGCCTGTTGTCTCCCCGGCCATCAAAAGTACCCTCACCCCGTTTCTCGACAACCTCACGGAGCCGTTCAATCTCTTCCACGTTGTCCTCGAGTAACCCTCTAACGTTATCCAACTCTTCCTCGAGTTCCTCGTTTCTGAGTTCGGCCCGTCGCAAGGAGTCTTCGTCAGCTGTAGATATGCGCCCTCGTCGTAGTTCTCGAATCTCATGTTCGCGCTCCTGCAGCTTTGCCTCGAGATCACGTTCCTTATCGCGTAAACTCGCCGTACCACGCTCCTTTTGCGAACGCTCCAATTCACGCTCGAGTTCGAGGACCAGTCGTTTGAGTTTCTTGAGTTCTAGACCGCGTTGTTGCACCTCAACTTTGAGCGATACGTTTTGTTTGAGCGCTGCATCGACTTGGTCAGGTGCGAGTTGGGCTAATCGCTCTTCCAGAAAGTGCACACGAAGTTTAATGTTAAAGTTTTCCTTCTTGAGGTTGTCGATGTGCTGAATGAAACGCAGTGCGACTTAGTACCACATGCGATAAGAGAAGTAAGAAGAAGTACCTTTTCTTGATCACGGAGGGTAAGAGTGACACCCTTGTTGCCGCCCTGGGTCCCTCGAGTGCGTTTACGGTTCGCGACAGGCGTGTCTGGGCCACCACCCCATTTATGTCCAGGAGTGTCCAAAAAGTCGCCGCCTTCTCCGGTTTCGTCTCCTTCGTCGTGGCCAGAGATGGCTAATCGCCTCGGGGCAGAGCTAGGACCGTCTATCCGCTTGCGTACAGTAATGGGGACTTGTTCTGTTGGCGAAGGAGTGGAGAGCGGCGCAGATGACTGCGCGGTTGTCTGGGATGACACGGAAGGTACCCTGTAGTTTCTGCCTGGCGTAGAGATACCGGACACAAGTGAACCGAGGGAGAGATCCAATGGGAGTGTTATAGCGGATTGCGAAGACGAGTCGGCGCTTGCGTTAAGCGCAACTGACATGATGCTGATTGTCACAGGTAACTAGTTGCTAGCACCGTTATTGTCGGAACGATGATACATTGGACTGGATCAGCTCACTGCCAGTCACGGTAAGTTGATGGTGTAGTCAAAGATGCTATTGAACTAATTTGGTTAGACCATTCATGCACCGTGGTTCTTCTTGATGATGTTGAGGCTGGTGAGCAACGATTCCGCTCAGCCTTGGGAGGATGTCTGTGAAAGCAATAACTTGAAATGTTGAAGCTGAGTCCATTACTCCGGACTTGGGAATTATCACTCACGTGACATAGCGTACTTCATGAGACGTTTACTTTGCGTGCGTTATGTATAATTACAGCCCATTTCATGGAACGTTATAACCGGCCAACAGGGTAAATTGATATAAGAGCCCATCGGGTAGACTTAAGTTTGCTAACATCCAATTGCAATTGAAAGTTTGAAACCATCCATGTTTGACATTAGTTAGCGGCGCCAGGTCGCCCTATCCCTAATTGGGGTCGTGATTCAAGGAAGTATGTGGTTCTGCCCTACGGTGATTAAACCAGTGATACACAGTATCATAAAGCAGTGAAAGAGCCGTGCAAGGTGATATGCGAGAGACAGTAGTAAGAATTATAGACAGTAGAATCAATCTACCACATGGTGGATGGGAGGGGGCAAATCAACAAGCAAAGGAGCGCAATTAAAAGTGTGGAGTATATCAGCGTGCGATGGTAGTGATCATGAGTAAAACGGCGTGAATCATAGCGTTCCACTGGGGATACACGACTTGAAAGGCAGTGGCCCACGTTTGGACCGCCAGCTGGATGCGAGAGCTCAACTCTCGGCGAACACGACGTGAGACAGTGGTGACTTCTTCTCTGGTGCATTCGAAAGTCTCGCACGTGTTTTTAATGACTGGCGCAGTCCTTCTTTGTCGTAAGTCGCATCGCCATCTCTGCACTGCACACCAGGGGGTGGAAACACGGAATGGCCAGCATTCTTCCGGGACCCCATCACCTTGTAGGTCCGCCCTCGCAACCGCAACCCGCTCCGTTCATGATAAGCAAGTGTAAGGGAGGCCACGAGCTGGGACATCGTCAACGTAAGTGTCTGTGCATTAGAGACTGTCCCCGTTCGTGGCGGTGGGGAAGGCGAACGTCGAGGAACGCTCGGACGAAGTTGACAGAGTGGCTGTGGGACCTCGAAACGAATGTGGCGTCTGTGAGACGTGGGTGTAGGAGATTGGACAGGGGAATGAGAATGAGAAGTAATCGACAATGAGAGGCGAGGCGGTACTTGGGATTCTGGCGGAGACATGGTTGTTTCATGGTGAATACCACTCCCCGTGGGCTTCAACCCAGACGGGTGTGTAAATGTAGCTGATCCTGTTGGCAGGGTCTTCCTACTCGGCGCTACTAGGTTCAAAGACGGCACCGAGATGGTTGGCGATGATATTCGTGGTAAAGGATTGGGCAGTGCCCGCCCCTCAACACAACCATTCTCAGCCAATCTCCTTTGTATTCTTTCGGCCAGAACAAGATCCAAAGCATCCATTTTGTACAGTCCCGACCGCAACCTCTCAGAAGCGTCTAGCGTTCCGATAGACAGGCGAACATCAATGCCACGCTGGATACTCCGGTGAACGACGCCCAACCACCAAAGTTCCGCTACCTGCCGCTTGCTTTTCCTCGGGCGCTTGGGTTTTGCCTCCTTCCCAAGACTACCTTGTGAGGAAGAGACGGAAGAATGCGCAGAGTGACGTTTCCGAGGAGCCCGTCCAGCAGATGGGTATCCATTGGAACAAGGAACACTGGTTCCATCGAGCATATCCACGTCCGTATCGCTTTCCAAAGCCGCACTTGGGAATGGAACGACGCTTCTCACATCCGGCAGGTCTGGTTCCAAACGTTGCATCTGTGAACCACGAACTCGTTCTCCTGGGATTCTCTGGGAGCAAGCCGCAGAAAGCGAGATGGAGACGGTAGGCGGGGCTTTGGAAGTCACCGGGAACGGGGATGGCGTCGAGGACAAATAATGGTTGCGAGAATGGACTAAGGTGAACCCAGTGGAAGATTCGACATCATTCCAACCACAATTTGTTCGAGCAGAGGAGGTCGGGTAAATACAACCTTTTGAATAAGTAGGACTGCAGCCATTCGAGTGTGAGTTAGCGTTGGTCGAGTCCGCGAGGGCTGGACGAGAGCTCAAAAGTGAGCAAGGCCTCGTGGGTGGAGTAGGTGACGAGTGAAGCGATAGCGAGTGTGTAGCCAACATTGTCCAAGACCGGGTCTCAGTGATTGTGCACAATAAAAGGGAATCCAAGGCACTGGAAATCAAATTGCGTGCAGATGAGAATGAGAAGTCGACTTCTGGCCAAAAACGTTGCGATTATCAGGATGACGGATGTGATTCAACAACGAAACGTCCCGCGCAGCTCGTCGTGAGCGATTCGGCCGGAACACAAGACCACTCTCTGCCCTGTAGGTTCCCAGTCATGATCGATCACCAAGATATACACATGAGCGTGCATTCATGGATAGACGCAACGACGGACCCACCTTTTTCTTGGGACACGACACAGTGTTGGAACAACACAGAGTAAGAGCCCGGAGCTCGCCTGGTTCGGGTTGGAAACACGAGGCAGGCTTACATACAACCCGTGCCAGTGCATCCACGGTGACATGCGATCAAGCGAATTAATATTGGACTGCGTGGTGATCACGTGCTCACAAACAAAGACCAGAATCCAGATAGCCTATGTATAGTTAGAGAAAGTAAAATTGTAAACTTTCCTTCTTACGCAATTGACGAGTTGCATGCTGATCTTGCCACTAGTGCGATAGTATGCAGCAATCCGCCAACGTTAAGGCTTGAGCCGCTTCAAGCTACTTATGTAAGTAACGAAACGACTGTGACACGTGTAACTTGACGGGATGCCACCTCCGACTTGGGAATCACGGAGACGGCGAATCAGGAGTCCCGAAAACGCAGTTTTGCATGTCTCTTTCTCCGTATCTTGTAACGTGGTCGGCAGCCGGAAACACCACAGCCATGCTGATTGAAGTTCCTTCCTGTTGTGTATGAGTGGCATTTCATTGAGTGTTATAGCGGAAGAACGTAGTGCGTACCCATGCATATATGTCTCTTTGCCCGGTCTTTTCAGACTAGTATGTAAGCATGTGCATGATATGACATGCCAGGCAATCGTGGCAGCTGGCGCTGAAGCTTCTTGAAGCGCTGACTTTGACATGGTTTGAATGTTTTTGTCGTCATACTAAACCGACAACGTGGGATTGTCGATCCCGGGCCATGCAACTGACTATTCAATCCATTTCTCGGTTCACAGTGCACAATCACCAACTGATACGAGGTAAATTTATATCAACAATACCAACCAGGCGTTCTTTTTTCCTACTAGTAGGTGCCTCAGTAGCCTCACCGGGTCATTCAATCAACTCAGGTTGTCACCTCGAATACGGTCCTTTGTCTGCATGACGTATCGGTAAGAGCATCTTGGAGGTGGACGCAAACCCATGAGGGTCTGCAGGGAGCGGATCATGGTATCTAACGCCTTTGTCGTGTCTGGAGTGTCTTCAGTGGATGTGAGTCACTTTGTTCAATATTCATTAGATCTGCTTGATCCACTCTTGGATAGGGACAAAGACAAGACGTCGAGAACCAGTCAACCATCGGTTGTTGAGTCGCGGCGATGTACCGGATAGACTGGATCCCGTCGACTCTGTATGTATGAGTACAAGAGTGCTCTCCAACTTGAAAGAGAGTGTGCAGAGGGCGCAAGTACCCGGACTTTCCTTGCCAGTGCAAATGCACGCTTTAGGAGCTCGTTTAGGTTTGCTGGACATCGTTTTGTGTCTGCCTCATTGCCCAGACTGTGTCAGCTCAATAGACGTCTTCAATGGATCATATCTATTTGCTGGTCCCCGTATCATTCTACCCGGATTCGAAGAGCAATTTCTGATGTGCTGGTTATTTTTCTTCTTCCCTCCAGCGAAGCAACCCCCCCTCGCATCTTATTATACCATACGGTCGAATCTGATGAAGTATGTATGACGGGAAAATGAAAGGATCAAAGTTACTGTCGCATGCGTTTACTGGTTAGAATACTTAACATCCTTACTGTAGCTCGTGCGTGTGGCTAGGCTGGTCGGTCGTTTCTCCCGCCCAGCACACGATGCACTCCAGAGTTGTACAATGAAAAGCGTGCGCCGTAGACTTGTTAGCTAATAGATAACATCTCTTAGACTGTGCTCTTTGAATGGCTCCCTAGGAATTCCATCCGATAACTTTCAAAAGTTGCCGTAATTACAATGTGGTTTTAAGGTCTGTTTGACTTGAAGACGAAGTTGCAAACTAATGATTGATGATGCCTCGTTCCGAAATTATTCAAGTTCGCGCACAAAGGTGCTCCCTTCCAAGATTGGACGAAACAAGACTGGATCTGCTCAGAATTTGCGCTCGCGCATCCACCAAAAAACGGTCTTTATGAATACAAATCTAGGGCAGCATTCCTATCCTGAAGCCGTTGTTGCCGCTTCCAGATTGCATCCTGTGCACAGATGAGCATACCATAGAGAGTACACTACTACACAAACATACTACCAGGTATCCTATTGAATCGAATTACCTTGCTGTTGCACGGGTAAGGTCATAATTTTGTTTGTCTCGTCTGAATCGTCAATGATTCAGGGTCGCAGAGAAATACAACAGCAACTATTTGATAAATGAGCAGCAGTCAGTTTTCACATCCAGCAAAGTCCCTCCGAAGTCTCCGCCAGAGCCGACCCTAGTAGTTTACTATAGAAGTGTTACGATGATCGACCGTCGGACGGGCGATACCGACGTAAGAACTGAGAGCGCTTGAAGCAGCGTCCGACTATCATCTTCTCACAGACATGAAATCCTTCAACTTCTGATTTTAGAAATATGACATTCCGTTTTTTCCCGACTCCACCCTATTCTTCAGTAGGTGTGGCACATGTCGACCGTCATTATATGTACAATAGGCTCAGGTGTGCCCGTAGGGTCGTGGTATTGCAATAGGGTTCCGTGTCACCGGCCAGGTCCGCCCCTCCTCCCTCAAAAAAGAAAGTGCGCATTCATTAAAAAAAACATCGCCACCCTCAAAAAGAAAAAAAAAACGCGCTACATCCAAAAGGAATCATTTTATTTATTTGGGGTTTGGAGCGTCATGGGCTCGGATCTGATCGGGTAAGTACAAATCGTCGCGCTCAACTTGAAACATGTAATTTGGATCCTAATCGCAATGTAAAGTGTTAACATCAAAACACGAGCAATTGGAGCATATGGTATACCGCACAACACCTCATCAGAATTACATTATAGAATAAAATCCATCAGATGGTCGTCGATGATAGTGCTATCCAACATACAGGTGTTCGTTGCCATGTAAAGCGTGTATTAAAGGTGGGCAAGTCGGTGCCAGCGCTTCGTAAGGTGTTTCCATCATTCCTTTGTGCCAGGTTCTTGTCTATAATGCACTTCACGCTCGCGACATCTATTGTGGCATTCGCTGCTTTGGCCACCGCTTCCAGTATGCATCAGCCTGCTGAGAAGGGAGCTGGCATATCTATCCCGATCACCAAACGTTCCAACTTGGCAAATGCTAACAAAATAGTTGATATCGACGCGCTCAGGTCTCACGTTGCATACATAAAGGCGTACGTCGCATACACCGTCACCAGTATATCGTATTCGACTTTGACGTTGTTTTTAGTAAATATCTCCGTGGGTTGGAGATTTACGAGCAGAATACTAGGAAGGCACATCCTTCTGAAGCGAAAGGCGTCCAAAAACGCGGGCAGGTTGACACTTTAACTGACGTTGGCAACAATCAGCTCTGGATGGGCACTATTTCCGTCGGTACTCCTAGAAGGTCGTTCACAAGTAGGTTTTTCCTACGCTCTTTATGAATATCTAAACTGATCTATCGCACAGTCGATTTTGATACCGGTTCTAGGTAGGTATTCATTGTTAGGACCGCACTGTTTTCATTCAATTCTACAGTGACCTCTTCGTGCCAGGTCCTTCCTGTGGTTCGAGTTGTGATGGCCACAATCTCTGGGACCCCTCATCCTCTTCAAGCTCGGAAAATTTGCACAAGAAATTTTTGCTGATGTACGGAGATGGATCTAATGTTACTGGTGATCTATATCATGACACCGTGTTCCTTGCTGGCTTCGAAGTATGTTTCGCAAAACTTGTGGAGGTGATAGTTTTTAATAGCCAGTTAGGCCACCACGCAGACTCTTGGTTCCGCAAGGAATTATTCTAACGGATTCGAGAAAGCTCAATTCGTTCCAGATGGTTTGATGGGAATGGCCTTCCAGTCTCTATCGGCCTTTAATGCTTCACCTGTCTTCCATACGCTCGTCGCCCAACAACAGGTGTCGGTTCCAGCATTTTCCTTCAAACTTGCACAAACTGCATCCGAGTTGTACATCGGTGGATCGAACCAAGATCTCTATAAGGGAAATTTTTCCTATACCCATGTTACACAAGAGGTATGCTAGGTTTCTGGCATACGTGAGCATTTACTAATATTTATCCTTCAGGGGTATTGGATGGTGAAAATGGATAATGTGAAGGGTGGAAACCAGACGATCTCGACAAACCTCAATGCTGTCATTGACACTGGTACCACCCTCGTCGTTGGTGATCCTTCGGACGTTTTAAAGCTGTATAAAAAACTAGGTGGCAGGGCTGCACCGGACGTTGGCGAGGGTTTCTATACCTGTATGTTCGGATTCAGTTGCATGTCTTTTGAGCTCCATTGACATCCTATAGTTGAATGCGATTATTTCCCGGAAATAAGCCTTAGCTTCGGGAATAAATCGTTTCCAATTCCTTCCTCGGACCTCAATATTGGAGCGGTTTCCAAGACGTCGACTGATTGCATCAGTGGCATTGTGGGCTTGAACACTGGTAATGGTAAGGATCTCTTAATTTGTACGATACTTAACCATTGACCTTCCTTTTCTTATGACCAGGTGCCCGGAGTCCCTGGATTGTTGGGGATGTTTTCCTCCAGAGTGTCTATACCAGGTTTGATTTGGGTGACGATAGACATCAACCGTCCGT
The DNA here is from genome assembly GCA_038089615.1 of Aureoboletus auriporus. Taxonomy (NCBI): domain Eukaryota; kingdom Fungi; phylum Basidiomycota; class Agaricomycetes; order Boletales; family Boletaceae; genus Aureoboletus; species Aureoboletus auriporus. Next base: position 85,205 of record JBBPLF010000009.1, read on the forward strand.
CGGATTTGCGGAGCTTGCTTGAGTAGAAGTGTGGTCAAGCGGGCTCTGACTATTTTTCATCATCTGCTCAAGACTTGAAGCTTTAAGTCGTTGGTCCGTAACTGTCTTGTTTACAATGTTTATTTGGATTGGTATTCTAATAATATATATGCATATAATAATGCATCGTTCCAATGTTTAATACATTACTGTAACTGATAAGTGTTTCAATGCTTTTTTTTTCAGTAAAGCGTTAATATTGAGGACTCTCTGGGAAGTGGCTGTTCTGATTTGGATGATGGTTCTCGCAACTTCTTGGTGGATTACACAACGCCATTGGCGGACTCTAGACTGAACTTTAACCTTGGTCCAAACTCTGTTAAATTAATATAAACCCGATCAAAAGGCAATTAAAAGAGTTTTGACCGGGTTTAAACGTTGGTCTAAAGTCCGCCAACGGCGTTGTGTTAGTAGCCTACTTACACCTCAGGCGCGATCAAATAAGTAAGTAGTTGATAAATATTAGTTAACAGATCCCGTCTGGGAAACATAATATGTTTGCTTAGAATAGCTTGTAACATATCATGAAAATAAATTAAACTTTGTCACAGAAAATTAGGCTTGCCATCTTGATTATAATTTTGAATAACTTTAACCACATTTGTTAAAAGCCTACTAAGTTAAGGGTACTTATTCAATCGTGCCCGAGGTGTTACCAGCGTCGTGCAGCGGCCGGGGTTGCCATATATGGACAACCGTATAACATTTTGCACGATCCCGTTTCTATATAGTAAGGATCCTTCAATTTCAAGAATCACTTGCTTCTACTTTTTTATCCTTGCGTCCGATCTGGGCTCGGAGCCATATTACCAATGCCGATTCATCCCCTGGCCCACGAGGGAATGAGAAATCAAAATGTTCTGCATCCAAATCCTTGACGAACATGAAGAATAATTGCTTACAACTGGCCCTTCCGAGTTGGCTCAACTCTATCTTAATTGCCAAGCACAGTTACTCTTTCCTTGCATTCTGCATCAACTTGATATATAGTTTTTTTAAATGTAATTAACCATAAAAAGGGCTCTCAAGGATGCATGGAATTGGCATGGGCTGTGCAAGTCTGGATTCTGCGGCGAGGTCGGGACATTTACAACGTGTGCTGTGCCTTGACTACGGCGCAGTAACTTCTACTCTCCATCATGGCCTCATGGGATATCAATTTGATGTGAACTCACGGTTTCAAGCGATATTCATCGTTTGTAGAAGCAGCGTATAAATACTGTAACAGAAATACTGGAGCGTCCGAGTCGTCTCTAAAGCCCTTCGAACGGGCATTCCATGACTGCCATGCGCAAGTTCGATTACATGGCTCCAGTTGGAAAGTTGCTGCTTTCTTCTATCGTTTCGGCGGCTGCCTTTTTACTTTGGAAAGTCCTTCGGCTCGTGTGGAATCACACATACAGGTCTCAGCTGCGCCATCTACGAGGACCGAACGGAACAAGTTGGCTTCTCGGAAATGCGGTTGAATTGACAAACGATGTGTGTCACTGCCATCATGTACATCCGAGTCCATACCTAATTTGTCATTTAGGAGAACGGAGCTCTAATAGAACAATGGGTGGAGGAGTACGGCAGCACGTTAAGATTTAAGGAGCTTTTGAATGTTTGTTTTGCCCCCTTAATCATCGACGAACCTGTTTGTTGACCTCAGTGTGTTGGTTCTTAGTCTAACCAATTGATCACGCTGGACACACGTGCTGTGAACCATGTACTGACCCATAGCAACGATTTCCAGAAGTCGCCTGTTACCAGACATGCCTTGGGGCGGATTTTCGGTGAAGGTGAGGTAATAAACATCGTGTCATATTCACTCATGTTAACTGACATCGCAGGGCTACTCGTCGCGGAGGAAATGCAGCATCGTCAGCAGGTGGGCTTGTTTCAATTTCTCTGACGATGACACTGACTGAATTCTTTTGCGAACAGAGACGTATAATGGTAGTTGAAACCCCCCAGAAAGAGTGCAATCAGCTTGACCAAACAATGTCTAGAACCCTGCTTTCGGCCCAGTGCAGATCCGTGCATTAACAGAGATATTCTTTGCAAAAGCTGAACGCGTGCGTGTTGTCCTTTTCTTCTGATCCCCCCTGGCTACAACCGTACACCTTCAGCTTCGCGATCTCTGGTTTTCTGAGATCGCCAACGATCCTACTGCAACAATCACAGGCACACGTATAGATATCGTACCCTGGTTGAGCAGAGTGACGCTTGATATCATCGGCCTCACCGGTACGATATTTCTGCAAGAAATGTACATCCCTGATGAGAATAAAAGGATTCAACTACAACTTCGATACACTCGGTTCAAGCGGGCGGCCAAACGAACTGAGCGAAGCCTTCTCAACAATGTTTTCGGCGAGTCAGAAGATTACCGTGATCGAGATTTTGCAGAGGCTCCTTCCAGTCCTGCACCTCATTGTGAGCATCATTTCAAGTTTCATGAAGCAAATAATTGATTTCGTGCGCCTTACAGCCTAGTGATGAATCCCGTAAATTGAAAGCTGCGCAGCAGACAATGGCACGAATTGGTAAAGAACTGTTAGCAAATGCAAAGGCAGGTGCCCTGAATGGTGCGACGGAGAATGAAGGGATCGGAAAAAACAGTTTGCGTGGCCGGGATCTATTGTCCCTGTTAGTGAAGGTAAACATGGGGACAGACAAGTTGTCTGACAAGGATGTTATAGCACGTGCGTGCGTCCTGAGCCCGTCGCGATGTTAATTGATGTTTCACAGAGGTCCCAACATTTGTTGTTGCGGGTCATGAAACAACAAGGTACGATGTTACACGTCGTTGTCATGTGGAGACTTACGGAGCGTTGTAATAGTACCGCGATTACTTGGGCGCTGTATGCCATGACCCAAGCACCTGAAATTCAGACAAAGCTCCGCGATGAACTCCTGTCTGTTGATACTGACAAGCCATCGATGGACGATCTTATGGGACTTCCCTACCTCGATATGGTCACGAGAGAGACCCTCCGGCTGTACGCGCCGGTCCCATTCACCTCGCGTATTGCAATGAAGGACGACGAGATGCCTGTGGACAAGCCATACATAGACAGATACGGTGTCCTCCGTGAAACTATCACGTACGTTGCAACCCTTCTTTTGACAAGGATGATACATATCCTCTTTTAAAAGGATCGCCAAGGGAGAGTCAGTCATAATACCGATCATGGCGATGAACCGGTCTAAAGAGCTATGGGGCCTTGACGCTCGCGACTTCAAGTATGTCATTGCGTCCCTCAGGCTTCTGTTTACCGGTTGTTCACGAATGTGCTACAGGCCAGAACGGTGGAACAACCTGCCCGAGGCCATTTCCCAAGTTCCAGGTGTTTGGAGTCACCTGTTGACTTTCATTGGTGGACCGAGAGCGTGCATCGGCTATCGGCTCTCGCTTGTCGAGTAAGTCACATTCTGGTGCAGCTTTGAGATTCGTCGTTCTTGACGAAAAATAGGATAAAGGTCATCTTATTTTCCCTTGTACGCGAGTTCGAGTTTGAACTTGCCGTGCCCGCCAGCGACGTGAGTAGCAGGACATTCATCGTACAGCGTCCCGTTCTGCGAAGCGACTCTACACATCAGCCTCAACTTCCGTTACTAATCAGGCCATATCGGAGAGCGTGACGATCGGTAAAGATGTTGCCACGAGGGTATGAGATAATACCCGGGCATTAATTCGCTGCAATTTACATCCTATTTATAGGGATATTCCCCCGTAGTCGGCGTAAGATGAATCTCGGGGTGTGTTGCGTTAGATAGAGAATAGGGGAGGAACCAAGAAAGATAACCAATGGCAACGGTCAGAAGACCGGAGAACGGACCTTGTGTTGTGTGTAGAATCGCACTGCTAGGAAGAAAGTCAATAGATAGAGTCAGGGTGCGATTCCAGGACCAATAGAATGACACCGATCTCAGGAGAAATCGGCGGAATAAATCGAAAAAAAGAATCGACGAATTCTGATCCCCTTGTGAACAAACAAATGCTCGATGCCTAGACAACAGGAAGTTTCCCAAATTTTATTTATTTATTGTCACCCCAGGGCAGGAAATATCAAAACCAAATGAAGTCACTGGATAAAAATAAAATTGTTTTTTACTTTTTTTTTTTTGGACAAGTGTATTTGTTACGTAGCAACTGACTGTTTTTACTTGACCAAAAGAGATCGGAAAATGACAGTTTGGATAACTACTTTGCTTGTTGTTTTTTTTTCTATTATTTTTGTCCAGCAGCCGTGACAGCGCTGGCTCCGTTTTACTACCATCAAATACTCTCCAAGTACATGAAGAAAACATGCCTGGCGCGGATTGAAGCGAGGAGATCAGAAGGATTCAAATTTAAATTGCACCGTGCAGATGGGCCGCTCAACATTCTAAGTGAGCGGATTAGTCAGCGTTAGAGAACGAACACGACGGCCACCAAGATGGACTCGACGACCGACCCGCTCCTCGCCCTCCGACACGCCATCAAATCAAAGACGGCCATCACATACCTCACAAACGACCTCCCCGCCTCGACCCTCCTCACGGCGACCCACCTCTCCCTCAACGCCCTCGTCCTCCCGAAATCCTCCCCAACGCGTTACACCAAACCAGGTATATCAAACCCCTCCTCGCCCGCAGACGTATACACCCTCGAGGCCGTCTACCTCGCCTGGTTACTTCGCGATGCACCAGGCGCCGAATACATGCGACAAGCGCGCGAGAGCGGTCTTACCGTCGGATTCGTGAGCGTGACGGAGCGAAAGAGCGTCGTGGAGTGGTTGGAGGGTAAAGTCGCGGATCTGGAGCGAATACGACCGTTGGCGACTGGTATGCATCTGTCTTTTTGCCGTGCGCGCGTTGGTTTATGCGGGATCAGAGTCGACGACGCCGCCGGGTACCCCGCCACGTCGGGCGGGGGGAATGAGCGCACTGCCCTCCACCACGCCTAGACACGCGCCCCATTCCCATGCCTCCGATACCATATCGCCCAAAAAACGGCTCTATGTCGCCGACACGCAAGATATGGAGGTCGTCAAGCGAATAAAACAAAACGAGATCGAGCTCAAGGATAGAAACACGGTCTTGAGGGGTACAAAGCCCAATGTTGGTGTTGTTTCCCTTTCTCAACTTGAATCCGTGTGGATGCTGATGTGGTGTGCATCCAGAGCTTTGCTGCGCTCCATGCGAGCTTTACTGAACGCTTGAAGAAGCTCAAGGACGTTAAACCGGGCAGCACGTCCGCGTCTGCGCCATCAGCCGGACTGCCCATGCAAGCTCGCAAAGCCAGTATGTCCCCCCATCTTACCTCCCCCTTCTTCTCACTCATCCATCACAGAAAACATGTTCCCCATTATCATGATCTCGTCCTCGCCCACGGCGTTGATCACGATGTACAACGTCAAACGCTTCTTGCAAGAAGCCGTGTGCGTATCGCGTCTTTCTCACCATGTTCTCTCACCCATGTTTCGATTCCCAGTTTCGAACCCTCGACGACTGCCCGCGAGCGCGCCGCGGCAGCCGGAAACCCCCGTGCAGAAGACCTCCTCCACATTGATCGTCGCCGCGACCCACCCACCGCATCTGCCGCTGCCTTTTCCTCCTCTTCCGCCAACCCATCCTCCACACCCTCCTCCGCGTCCTCGCACAGTTCCGGGAGCGGTGGCACGGTCCAACGGTACTTTATCGTCGATAGTACGGACGCGCTCCAAAAGTTTGGCGCGGACGCGTGGGAGCGGGTTGTGTGTGTGATGACGACCGGTCAGGCGTGGCAGTTTCGGCCGTACAAGTGGAACGAACCGAGGACGTTGTTTCATCATGGTGCGTTTCGCCTCTCCTCCATCTGTTCGCCCTGATTGACAGGTTTCTAGTCAAGGGGATATACTTTACGTGGGCGAACGATCCGCCCAATGCAAAGATCAAGGATTGGAACGTGACAGAGCTCAAGGCATTTTTTTTTTCTCGTTCCCCCATTTGAATTCCACTCATGCATGCGTAGATCGACCCACACCGGAGGCACGTGGACAAGTCGGTGGTGGCTCATTTTTGGAAAATCATTGATGATTGGACGCTCACCAACAAACCGTGGTTGCTCAAGTCATGAACTGCCAGAGAGGTATTGTATATGTAACACTCCCGTGTCCATGGCCTAGGGAACTCTGGAAGCAAAGATTTCTCCCTTGCGGGCCAACACAATATCATGATATGCGTGATTCAATGACCCATAGATTTATAACGAAAAAGTACGTCAGATGGGATGGTATGGTATGGTACGAGTATATTAGTACGAAAGGTTGAGATCACGCCGTGATCCCAAGACTAGCCAGCTCCTTTCGAATGTCCACCTCGCCCTCCATCTTCTTGAGCTGTGTCGCCTCGAGACGTTCTCCCCGTTTCGCCTTTTCCTTCAGTTCCTCGATAGCCTTCAACTGAACATCATATCGCGTCAGTCGCACAAATAAAGGAGGGAATCAGATGCGTGATTCACCTTCTTGTTCAGATTCCGCGCCTTCTTCGCAACGGGATCCAATTGGTCCGCCCCGGGCGTAGGGGGCACAGACGTCGTCGCTGGCTCAATCGCCGTCTCGTTCGTCGCCCCATTATGCACGTTCGTCTGAATATCCAACGACGGCCGAGTAGACCCATTCCCATTCAGCGTCACTGTACCCTCGCCTTCGCCCTTCTCATTCCTCTTCTTCTCCTTCTTCTTCCGCTTCTTGTCTTGCCCCTGTCCGCCCTGCCCTTGCCCCTGTCCTTGATTACCACCCGCAGGAGGCGGCGTCCGCGGCGCAGCCCCGGGCACGTGTCTTCGCCCCGCTTGTCCATGTCCGTTCTGAGCACCGTTTGCAGGCATACTTCCAGGTGGGTTGGGGCTCCGATTGTACCCCCGAGGTGGTGTTGCACTCCCACTCAGTGTCGGTACTCGTGGTGTCCCACCTTCGTCTTCACGCTTGAATATGGCAGGGGTGGCGAGTCCACGCGCACCCGGGGGACGATAGGCACCTGTGGGTTTAGCAGCCACGGGCTTGGACGTGAGTGCGGCATTCAGAACGCTTGAAGAGGGCTGAGGCGCTGGCGGAATGGTGTGTCCAAAGGGTGTCGTTTGGTCGACAGGAGTAGGGCGCCAGCTGACTTGGTAAAGTTCGTCGACGGACTGGACGTGGACGAGTGGACCAGTTGCATGCCAGATCTTAATCCCGTTGTCTACACGTAAACGAGGAGACAAGGTCGCGGTCAAAAGAAAGCGTCCATCAGGAGACCAAGAACAATAGGATGTATTTGGCGCGTCGATGGTGCATATCTTGTTGAGCGAGCGTCGGTCAAAGACGTCAACCTTGCCTGCGAGGTTACCAAACCCAGCGAGGAAGAGAAGGCGGCCTTGGGGGTTGAACGAAATAGTATTGTGTGGTGCTGAACCAAAATCGTGGAGCGTGCGAACGCGTTGATCAAAGAGCATAGTTTTGGCTGGCATATCTGTGGAGAAAATGCTTGAGGCAACAACGTAGGCGAGCAGAGGGGGAAACTTACAACCGTACACCACCCCAAACTCTTTACTGTTAGGAGCCCATGCAACGTCATGAATGGGGCCCTCCTTATCGAGGGTGACGCGACAATCGAAATTGCCAGCTGCACTGAGAAGATACATGGACGTCTCTCCGTAATAGCTCATGTTGGAATTGTCGACCTCGGTCTGGGTGAGGATCAGGGCTTGGGTCCCCAGGTCGTTCCACTTAATCTGGGCCCGATCAGCCTTGAAAAAGGTCTTTGAACAGGTGGGAACACTGGAGAGGGCGAGAAGACCGTAAATCTTGATACTAGCAGGAGCACCCTGTTGATGGTCGGTGCATCAGATATATGTGACTAGAAATGGTCGTAATACAAACCTTTTTCTCCGCAACAAAAACCGCAACGGACGGATTCAACCCAGGACTGAGTGATACCATCGAAGCGCCTTCGACTTTCAGTTTATCAACCACACCCTTTCCCCACTCGGCGGGACGAAAGACCTGCACTTCCTGTGAGATGAGGCGAATGGCATGGGATTCTGAGATGGTATATTGCAGGTCCCATCCTTCTTGAGACTTTTGGGTGAAAGCAATCAATTCTTCGCCAGTGGAGACGGAGAAGATGCGAAGGTTCTTGTGCTGCGCACCGTCCTCGAGCTTGACTGAAATTGGGAAATGGATATGAAATTGATTATCAAGTGATATGATGGACACGAGGCTGAGATGTGGTGTTTTTGTACGTACCAGGACGTTCCCAGGTGGAGATATAGGTACCGCGGGGGGAGAACTGGAGCTCAATAATGTTGGGGATAGTCAGCTCTTGTAATAGCTGTGCACCCTCTGCCTGGAAGATCCGAACACTGGGTTGAAGGAGACGTAAAGTGCAATTGAAGGAGAGACACGAGGCAACACGCACACGCTAGGAAGAGCATAAGCGAAAAGCCTCCCATCGTTGCTGTAGTGGTAGGTGCGAGCTGGGACGTCGGGACTGACGAAGCCAGATAGGTGGATATAATCTGGCGTTCCACCAACAAGACCAAGGCTCTTTTGAGCGCGGACTGAAAAAGGCCGATGGTGAGATGATTGATTGATCTGCCGAGTCAAATCACGCCGCGCACTTACACGCATATTGCTGGGAAAGCTGGGAAGCCATGATGTAGAGGACGAGAAACGGGTACAGGAGAGAAGCAAATTAATGCTTCAAGAGGGGGACGAGGAGGAGGAGATGGGAGGTGAAACTGAAGAGGCGTTCCAACTACAAATATTTAAGATACTGCATTGCCATCATACAGACTTTAGGGCAAGCATCATGAACACTTGGTCGCGTGAGCGAGATAACAACCTTGCATTAATCTTTCTACATTTCTTTCCGTGAAGCATGCCCAGGTATGTGGCGCTGGATCACCAGATCGATCAAAGGTTCCGAATCCGTATTCAAGCTTCAAGGATCATGAATATGCACAGAAAATATATACCTTTCAAACTCCTGGGACACTTGGGCCAAGGAACAAGCGCCACCAGGAACCCTCGTTCTTGTGCATGTTTCAGGAGTGCGAGAGCTGCGGACGAAGCAGTCGTCACTCTAAAAAGAGGGTTAATCTAAGTTGTGTTCTCAGCCTGAACGACGCGGCCTCCTTGCCTAGCTTCCGATTTGAAGCTCAGCTGACATGGGTAAGTTGGAGTGGAGTGTGCAGGAACGAAGTGTTTAGGTTACTAGGCTACTTGTACTGTGTATGATCAAGTCCCACCCTTCCCTCGAGGGGTATGTTGCTTGCTCCGCGGTCACACAATAAGCTAGCACTCTTGGTGCCATCTGAACGTTGTACACCCGCCATCATTTCCCATGTCTGCCACATCAGTTATAATTGTCTCAGTTATGGGGCACCGCTCACAGTTGCACAGTAGCGGAATCTATCCAGGATCTTGTGAACAGTCATATGATAACCGAGATATTGGCTCACATGATACACGATGTATTCTCGTGTGTTTCAGCATCAACGGGAACTTTGGGAGATAAAAATATAATCCACGCCCAAGGCAGCGCTAGTATCTGTTTCACCTCTATCCAACCTCCCACTACCAGCATGATGCGCCTCGTCTTCAGCACCTCTGATTACATGAACACAGACATCTCTGATGAACATGGCCACATCCTCTACTCCGTGTCGACATCTCGTGAAGACAAACGGATAACCACAATCATCAAATACCGCTGGTGTGGTCCAAGCAGCGTCTCCGAAACAATGGCGAAGATTGAGTGGCATGAGTTGAAGGAGACGCTCATTCGATTCAATGGAAACGAGATCGAAGCAAACACGATGCTTGGGAAACGTCGATGGAGCAAGTACGTTCGCTCTCAAGTTGTCTCCTCCTCTTTGATTGACGAATAGACGGTCACCAGTGGGCGTTATTTCGTAGGTCCCGATAAGTGTTGTTACAAATGGAAACTCGAACCAACGCACTGTTGGGTATGTCGTATGTTCTCTCATCTCTCTTGAGTTTCGCCGGTGCGCCGAGACTCCGATCATCACGGTGATTAACTAGACGTCATCCCAAACTAACCCCTTCTTCCCAGATGAAGCTCGCGGAATCAAACACAGCTCTGGCGAGGTTCCACAAGAAGAATTTCGGGATAAGAAAACAATCGCATCCGCCCTATCTCGACGTCTCGATAAAAGTAGTGCCTATGTTGGATCACGTCATCCTGACCTATGTCTACGTCGAGTCGTTGCGACGAGAGCGACATCAATCAGACATAAGGGGCGCGTTCAAGGTCAACAACGGTTTTCGATTCAGTGAGCCAGACAATAACATCGCGGTAGCTCGACGACGATGCTCAGGCCATGGAGAGTGACCCTGGCCTTGCGATAGCACAAAGCTGGTTTGTGCGATGTGTGGGGACACCATATAGCATCACTTCGCTGCTGGAGACGCCCAGCCAGGTCTGATCGAGGCTGTACGTGTGTGTTATAGCTTTGTTTAGCACATGATGGCATTCAATGTGTTCCTCAATGGATCATGCAAGGAGAGTATGCCATTCGTCTAATCAAGCAAGCCCAGCATCCGGATGTATATGCCACCATCGCACCTGACATGAAATCGGACGTTCCAGTAAGCACGGCATGTCATACTCACGAACCATGTTATTATTGCAGACCACTCTGTCCCCTTTGCCCATTGCCTTCGTGGGTCACCCACATCGCTGATCACTGAAAAATCAAGCGAGTTATAATCCCATGTAATCAGATTATACGTTCAAAGCCAGCTTATAACCACATTTCCAATTTTCACATGCTGCCGACATGTGCTTCCATTTCAGCACTGCGGAGCACATGAACGCGAATATCTCTGACGAGCGAGGGTACACTTACTATAATATCTCCACGTGGACAAAGAAGTGACAACGATCACCAATTACCGCTGGAATTGTCCGAGTGGTGTCCCCGAGACAATGGGCGTGATTGAATGGCACCAGGTGAAACAGACGTTGCCAGTTCGACGGATATGAGAAGTCATGCTCGAAGCGCATCCGTGGAGCTCGTACGCCGATTCTTAATTTAATTGACCAGGCGGGGGTGATGTTGACGGTCGTCAGTATTTGGTTGTTCACGAAAGTCTATACAAGTGGAAGCTCGAGACTCACTGTCGGATATATCTGTTTCTGATCATCCTGTTCAGACACAGTGATGGACGTGTTTGTGTACAGATGATGATTGTGCGTACCACCAAGAAAATCTAGGATTTATGAAATCATAGCATCCATCCTACTTTGGTCCCGATGTTGGATCGTGTCATCCTCACGTTCGCCTGTGTTGAGAAGATATAGAAAGCCCGTGTTCGTAGATACCGTAGAAGATAAAAAGCCTAGAATGGCGCGCTAACGGTGAGCTTGGGGGACTGGTGGGTTATGGCGTTGTAGCAGCGCAATTATTTAGAAGCCTGTAAATGCAGTTCGAATGTGTCTTTTCGATGGAGAGCTGTCTGTAAATCGTGACTTGCAAGTAGTTGGGGTCCTGTGATCACTCAATAGTCTTTGCGTGAGAAGCGTAATAGCTTAGTACTCGTCTCATTCTTTTGCACCCACTTCAAACGTCGTGACTGCTGCGTCACTCGACTCCAGCCGGCTCGAGCTCCGCTGTTTCGGTGCCCAACCCGCCCGTACGCAGCGCGCTCTTCTGCCACCTACTCTCTCCCACTCTCTCACCAAGTCCCTTCTCTTCGATCCATCTGGCTCGACTTTGAAGTTGAGACTCCGACTTACAGTCGGATTCCCACGGGTGATGCTGGGCACTACGCCCTTATCGCCTCAATATTAATATGATTACCGTACCTTCCAAACTAGCGATATCTGACTATTAAACATTTCCTACTTTCAAAGCTGTCGACATGCGCCTCATTCTCAACACTGGGGACTACATGAACACGACTTGAAATACCTCTGGAGGCACATTTGCTACACCATCTCTACGCCCCAAGCTCACAAGAAATTGGTGATGGTCACCAAGCACTGCTGGAATGGCCCAAGTGGTGCTCCAGGGACGATGGACGTTATGATTTGTCGAGTGGCATTCGGCGAAAGAGACGTTTCGGTTCAATGGACGTGAGGTACCCGCGGAACTAGAATCGACATACTGTTGGGTACGTCCGCTTTGATGATCTTGGTTCAGACTCGGTGATAGACGCGTTTACGGACAGATGAGGCCTGCCGAATCCAGTGTCCAGCCTGTGCGGTACCACGAGGAAAATTTGGGATTTTTGAAACCAGAGCACCCGGTCTACTTTGATGTCTCGGACAGTGTCCCGACGTTGGATCATGCCATCCTCACGTTTGTTTATGTTGAGCGGGTACGGCCGACTGACTGCAGATGCCGCCGCAGAGAATGAACAGGGGCGTAAACTCAGGCTGATCCCCAGCCCGCGGCCCGAGACACTGGTTGATTGTCGGATATGGATTTGTATTCGTAGCATGTGCGATGATTCTGATCCCGTACATTCAGCGACAGCGATATATAACCACGTCAACTAAGGCTTGCATGCAACAAGTCAGCAAGTTGTGGTTCGCTGGAAAATCGGCCACCGGATCGATACGACTACCAAGGTCAACAGACAGAAAGATTGATGCTCATCGCGCTTGCGAGGTTCCACAAGACTTTTAGGATAAGAGAGCAATCACATCCGCCTTTACTGCCCCATCCTGACGTCTCGACAAAAGAGGTCCGTAGGCATGTTAATTTTGGACCACGTCTTACTGACGTCAGTCTTCAAATCATTGAGACGAGAGCCACATCGATCAGATATTCAAATATAACGGGCATGCAAGTTAATATTGCAATGTTGATTCGGTGGTTCACCTACTTTACATCACAGCATCTCGACGACGATTGGGCCAAGTTGACATGGTAGCAAATGCATTATGCGATGTCTCAGGACACCATTTGCATCATCCGTAAGTATTGAGATCGCCATGTTAGACCGTTACACCAAAAGACAATACTACTGAATGGTTTATATTCAGTACCCCAGGAGGTATATATGCTATTAGTTATACTTCGCCACTGGAGACCCAGCCAAGTCTGATCAAGGCTGTACGTGTGTGTTGTAGCTTTGTTTAGCAATGTGCCAGTGTTTGATGTGTTCCTGCCATCAATATGGGTCACAAGCCTAAGCTCGGCGTCTGAATGCTTACGCCATCCTGCCACAAATAACGGTCGTTCCAGTAGGTACAGCATGTCATAGTCTGAACAAACTTGGACACGTTGGTTATTCTTGCTTGCAGACTACTCAAATCCTCTCACAACTTGTCAGTTACACTCAGTGCTGCCAGCGAGCATAGCTGCAAGTGCTCATGTACTGCCCCTTTTACTCATTGCCTCCATAGGGTCAGCCCAGATCGTTATAACCGTGTAGTTCAAACTAACGAGATCTGAACAGTCCCTCCTTCGTTGTCAACTGCTAACATGCGCCTCATACTCAGTACTTCGGATTACATGAACACGACTATTTCTGACGAGCGAGGGCGCACTTGCTATACCATCTTCACGCCCCCAGCGTTCAAGAAAGTGACGACGATCACCAAGTACCATTGGAGCGGCCCGAGTGGTGTCCCAGAGACTATGGGTGTCATCGAGTGGCATCAGCTGACAGATACGTTGTTCCAATTCAATGGACGCGAGACACCCGCAGACGTGATGCTTGAAAAGCGGACGTGGAGCACGTAGGTTGATTTTTAGCTTCGTTTACGAGGGAGCCCGATGTTAACCCATTCCATTGGCTATCAGTGGTCGCCATTTCATAGGTCCTGATCACCGTGCATACAAGTGGAAACTCGAATCAACACACTGTTGGGTACGTCCATTCTGTTTGCTTGGCTTAGACACAGTAATAGACGCGGCGTTTGCGATCAGATGAAGTCTGTCGAATCGAGTGCTCAGCTCGTACGGTTTCACCGGGAAAATCTAGGATTTTCAAAACCAGCCCATCCGGGCTACCTCGATGTCTCCGACAGTGTGGTCCCGATGCTGGATCATGTCATCCTCACTTTTGTCTATATTGTGCAGATACGGGGGAACCGTAGAAGTAGACGAACACAGCTATGGCGCTAATGGGGAGTAAACTGTGCGACGGTGGGATATAGTTTTGTTGCAGTATGATGATTCGGAACTTGTACAATCGTTGATGTCATTCGGCCCACATTCAAAGCTTTCTGAATCTTGGGCTCCCGTAAGTTAACGCCTGCATTTACCACACATCAATGTGAGGGGTACCATCCTACTTCGGCGCCAAAAGGGTCCAAAGACAAAAGTAGCTTGAAAGTGTAAAGTGCTCAAAGTCGCCGAAAGGAAGAGCGCAAGCTCTAACATTACTTGGAATATTGGATTTCTGTAACATATAAAATGCTGAAAACAGACCTAAATCATCGAGGGTGTGCTACTAGATCATAGCCCGCTGTTACAATCGTCACTATCTCATTCACCAACATCTGATTTATCTGATTCCCTATCATGGTATGGTGGTTACTACTCCTCGTCATGATGTTGGTGTTTCAGCTTGTGGCGATCCTGCTGTATCGACTCAGCATAAACAAACGTGAGGTGGGCAGATCACTGACACCAGACTATTACTAGTACTAGAATGGCCGAGCTCCTACAAGCCACTATTGTGCGGGTGAGGGGCAACTGATTGATGTTTATTGCCTACTGTAGAACACACGTCACGGTGTTGAGCAATTGCTTCGCTGACATTCGATCACCAGGAATTCAGACATGTTGAGAGGAAAGGGAACTTGCTATTGTTGCCCGGGATGGCAGTCTGTTTTATAGGTGAGGCCCGGGATACTTAGATATAGTAATTTTCCACACTTTCTAGCAAGCTGAAGCTTTGGACAAGCATAGATCCTACCGTGGTATAAAAAGAAGTCTGTTTCCAATGAAAGATGCTGATGAAGCACACATTGAAATGAGCGCATATATTGACCTCACTGAAAAACTGTTCGCGTGCCTGTTAGTATTACCCCGAAGCCCACCTATGACGAACTACGCAAACGAACCCACAGTTCTCCACTAAACAACTGGCGCACACATGCTCACTGAGCCACTAAACGCAAGCCACCCCTACAACCCGCATCATCCGACCGATCACCGCGTGCGTGGCTGTCGTCCGATGGGTAATGGGTGCTATGCACGGATGATCCAGTTGAAACAAGGACACCATCAGATGGATGCAAGGAATCCCTATACGGGTCGATGCGATCTATGATCCAAGGCACGTCTTGAGAGCAAAACGAGTTCAAGTCGAGCAGGAATTGCGATGTGCAGTGGGGTATTTATATTTATTTACGCCGGCCATCTAGTCTTGCATAGCCACACGGATATAAAACTTGGATGAACCTCCTAGTAGTCGTGCAGATAAAGCCGTTGTCCGTCTCGTCACCGTGATGAAAGTCACACCGGTTTCATAGCAGTGTGTCATGTCTTCGTTGGCCTGCTCCACGAGGGGTTGTGGTGACCTCCTAGTGCGCGTCTTTGGATGGAAGCATGGCGTGGTTGCCAAAGTCCCCCATCTAGGATATTAAGGAGGATATTGTGCATCCATGTGGCATGATCGCGACTCAAGGGGTATCAGCATATGGGGTTTAGTAATGGGAAGTGAGAAATGATCCAGATTGACAGCATCATGGCGTCTTCGGTACTACCGTACAAGCTGAAGTATTATGCGATCTGGATGACTTTGGTATACTAGTAGGAAGAAAAGAATGGTCACCGGTCGCCGGTCATTAAGGGACCTGAACAGCCGGTGAGGCTAACTCACTGGTTGGACTGCTTCTCCAACCAATTTGTCAAATGGTTCGAGCAAAAAGAGAGTTGATTGGACATCGTGTTCAAACGTTTCTGAGCAATAGAAATGAGTACGAAACGAATTGAGAGTTACGCAAATACAAATAATGTACTCAGCGAAAGTCAAAGAAGAAGCTGGTGCTATGTCACGCCATGGAGCCCTCGTCATTAATATTGTCGATGCTAATTTCTTCAGGCAGGGACCTTGCTTATATAACAGTTTGTCATCGAGTCAGTCTTCGCGGCTTCAACTTGGCTTCAACCGGGGACACCATCGCAGCTGCCTTGCACTACCTACTTCAACTTCAAATTGGACTGGGAAATCGATCTCGAATCGGTGCCAACCCACTGGTGTTGGTATCAACCTGCCTGTGTTGCGACTCTAAAGCATTGCAAGAGTTCATTGCTCGGTATGCGGTGCTCGAAAGTGGCCATGCATCACAGCCAATGCGGACTCGGAGATGACTGTCCGATTACAAGCATAGGTCTCCTCCGAGACTCTTCAGTAAATTTCGAGGCACTCGCCGGGCTCAGCAGGAGCAGTGATTCGCTGTGTTGTTCACAAAATTTATGATTACTTAAATTTATAGTGCAGTCTACTTTGATGAAGCATTAATCAACCCGTTCACCTCCAAGACCACTAGACGCCGGCGGTACCCTTAGAAGGATGACCCCGATCGGACTTGACTCTGCTACTATAATTTCCACCTCGATAGAGAGTATCCTTTATGGTGAGTCATGACTCCCTTGATTACTTCCTGTTTTTCCTCATAAGAATTGCAATCCAATCTGGGCGTGGTAGGTATTTCACTTGTATTGTTTGGTGGGACCATGTGGACATTAATCCACGGCCGTCCCAGGGACGAAATAAACTGGTCAATGGCGCTGGTTGCATTGACTCTGACGATTCTCAGCACGATTGTAAGACTTCATTCGCGCTAAACTCAATGGGTTGACGTCCCACTAAGCATTTGACGGTTGATATCCAACGACTTGTGGATGGGTTCGTTATCAAAGCCAGAATCTTTCCAGGGGGTCCGGCAGATTTCTTTGTCGATATAACACAGCGAACCTTCATTATCAAGAGAATCGCTTACTTTTTACAGACACTGTTAGGTGACGCGGTTGAGGTGGGTCTCTGTGATGGCTAGTTATGGACACCTTGCCATGGAATCTACAGATATATCGCTGTTATGTCGTTTGGCAACGTTTCAGATTCGTCGCGCTACCTGTAGTGCTGTGGTGTGCTGCACTTGGTGTGTCATAAATGTGTCATCGTCGTGCCATCCAAAATTAACATTTACAGCAACCTCCGCACGGTTCCTCTATAATTTGCTACGTGCAACGGACTCGGATAATATTTTCCTACTAGATGTCCAAAAATCGGTTATTCTATTCTATCTGTTGACAATGGCGACGAATTTACTTAGTTCTGGTGAGCTGAGATCCGTTCAGTAAATAATATGACCTCTGCATGGTTTAAACAGCTCTACTGGCCTATCGTATTTGGACAACGAATCACATCGAACCAGGAGTAGTCCGGGTACTTTCTCGATCCGGGGTCGATGGGACACTGCTGCTACGCGTCCTCGTGGATGCGGCTGTTCTATATACTTTCACACTCTTTGTTCTACTCGTGTGCTATGCTTGCCACTGGAACACTCAGGCTGGGGAGATAATCGTGCTGGACATGGTTCGCTTTTCCGTGTCAAGCCCAAATCCCTTGCTGACTCGGTCGCCAGATGACCCCAATAATATCTATCGCATTCTGTATGGTCCTCGTTCGCATTGCGATTGCGAGGAACCACTCTATACGTATTGCTCCGGCTGCGTTGTCACCTGTTCGCTTTGCCGCCAGAGCTGTACCAAGCCCGTCAGAACCCACCTTTGTTGGTGTTCGCCGATCTAGTATTTGAAAAATTGGAACAGTGAATGTAACTCGCCCGGACCATCTGTAGACCCGATACATATCAATGTCATTGGTTTTTACTTCTTAAAGTCTTGGGAGATTTCCACAATGACGAGACTTTCGGGCTCATTCATTTATCATTGGTATCGGCTGCCTGGCGAAATGGCATCGCGTCTGACTACGACTCGACGTAATCAGGAGATTGCAGGTTCGACCCCTGCGGCGGTCATTTATTTTCATTCATTTATTTTTCGTTGTGCGGCCACTGACAGGCTTCGAAGGTAATTTTTACAACTTGAAGTAAATCTACTAGCTCAGGCTCAGCAGCCTTAACTACGACATTTTGGTTCTCTCTAGTCAGTAAGCAGCTATCCCTGCCGTCTTGATGTCATACTATCCTGAGGCACTATTTGCATGTCAATTCTGGGGTTGGCCGTCGAAGATTTTCGCCCTCTCCAGAGTCTCCGATCCTCAATGGTCAAGTTGTGTTGTTGTTCCTGGAATCACATAGTACTCTATCTGATTTTGGAACGGATAACAAATCCAGTCTGCGTCGTGCATGAGAAGAACAACTAAAGTCCGACGTTCTTGTTACTACATAGGATTGTCACGCTTCTCCATGCAGCATGAGGCATGCTGTTCACTACTGATATATCCATTGAGCGGCTGCAGGATTTGAGCCACTGTTTGTAAGAAGAACCTAAGTGGTGGTGATAAAAGACATGAGCTCACGGAGTCCGCCGGCGGCTGGACCTTTATTCATGTCCTTGAGTACAGATTATATTGTCGTGTTATCTTACTACCCGAGTTTACAGGCCATGCTTACCAGTTCATTTTTAGATCCGAGATACCGATAATGTCCTCACGTTGTGCATCGCGGCTGGATAGGATGGACTCGGAGGTGGACGTTTTACAACTTGGTGCACGTGAATAATGCGTCGCATATTGTGTGAGTCCGCTCTTCTATTTCTCGTGCTTCTAGTCTTGATCCACGCGGCCTTCAAGCACGAAAGCGAAGACTTTCCTGCGAGGGCCGAGTCCAAACTTTTGTAGTGCTCAGGGTCCTGTAAAACACGTGCCATACGTAGGGGCATCCTCAAATATCGTGTTTTCACATGAAAGCAATCCTCTCAGGACGCAGGGAATTATCAGATAAGATACCCTCTAAACTCCAGAGTTCTACACGCTTGGTGGGAAATAGTGCAAACTTTACGAAATCATATCCTCAGCGAGGAGGTGAGAGGCGCACGTTGGTTTCACAAGACCGTTACCCTATTTAAGTTGGCTGACGCTCGGAAGGAGTAGGATGACCTCCCAGTACACCACCTCATATGAATGACCTCGAAAAGTTCCGAAAGGATTCCGAGGAGGAATTACTACAAGCTGAGCGTGGTGCGCTAGACAAAGTTGTCTGGAGGAAGCTCGATAGATGGGTACTTCCATTATGTACCTGCTTTGTTGTGCTTGATGCACTGGTATGTCGTTTCGTTTCGGGTGTACTTGATTTATAGATGTCGTGTAGAACAAGGCCAACATCTCAAATGCGCGTGTAGCTGGCTTAAAGAATGCACTAAGCTTGTCGGATTATCAGGCATGTTGGATGCCCCGGATAATTCCCTTTCCACTCATCATTGCATCAGTACACCCTGGCTTTGACCGCGACTTACATGTATGTGGACGATACTAGAACTACATCCTCTGGCATGGATTAATAACTAACATGCATCAGTGCTTTTGTTGTTGCTGAATTTCCATCCACCCTAGCCTTGAAGGTAAAACACAGCAACGTCTGTAACAAGACCAAGTCACATCATATCTGCAGTGTGTCGGACCTAATCTTTGGCTTCCCGGTTTGGTCACACTATCGGGTGTGGTTGCTGCCTCACAAGGTGAACAATATATTACTGTCGTCGATGCTGAACATTTTCTCACAGGGGATCAAGGGACCGTTAAAACCTATCATGAGTTGTTTATATGTCGATTCTTCCTGGGATTGGTTGAAGGTTTGAAAATTACAGTGCGTCATTCTCGCCACTTATTAATATTGATCAGGTGGTGTTGTTCCTGGAATAACACTCTACCTGTCAATATTTTACCCCCGGAAGAGACTGCAAATACGGTAAGCATGCATGAGATACGCATCGCAGTATACTATCAACGTTTTTTTCTAGTATTGCGATTTTCCACGCATCACTATCATTATCGGGTGCATTATCAGGGTCATTGGCGAGTGTCATCGAACGGATGGATGGAATGGGTGGTTTCCCCGGTTGGGCTTGGATATTCATCCTGGTAAGTTGTACATCGAGGTTGATTGCTTCCTGGATGGAAGTTCATAGACTTGACAGGAGGGCATATTGGCCGTTGTTGTTGGTGGGATATCATTTTTCTTCCTCCCTCGCTCACCGGAAATGGTACCTTTCTTGACGGAGCAAGAACGGGAATGTGTCATGTCTGCACTGAAACGCACTGGTTCGGTATCGGAAAACGATGAAAGTGACAATTTCAGCTGGTCCGAAGTTGCTAATTCGGTCAAGTCCCTGCATATGTGGCTCGTTGCCGGTGTCTTCTTCCTCAGTGGTAACATCCATCCCCTTCACGTTTCATAAACAACGATTGAAATTGATTTCGTTAGGTGCGATGATGTCTGGATTAGCTTTGCAAGTGTAATTGATCGATGATTCATTCCGACGTTGACCTCTATGATGAGATAGATTCGAGCCGTCGATTGTCGCAGGGCTCGGGTATGCAGGTAACCGAGCCCAACTCATGAGTGTGCCGCCATATGCCACCGCCTTCGTTTGTAAGTATCTTAACAACAATGTTCTGACGCTCATTCAAATCGCATAAAGTAACACTTATTGGGGCATTCGTATCAGATTGTTACCAGTGTCGTGGATACATTTCGATATTCTTTGCGCTTCTGGAGCTGATTGGTTTCAGTATGTTTTACGGTATGTTTCAGCCATTCACCAAAGAAGGACGACTAACTGACGCCAACGCACAGCATGCAAATCAAACCACGTCCGTTATGCATCCCTTTTCTTCATCATCCCCGGCGTGAGTGGCGTAGCGCCCACGGCAACCACGTGGCTAGTGAACAACAGCGCGCCGTACACGCGACGTGCGACCGGTCTGGCTGTAGGTTTCGTCGTGAGCGAACTAAGAGGTATCCTTGCCACATGGCTCCTTGGATTTGTGTCTCGGCCTCCCAATTACACGGCAGTGGTAATCATGTTTATTATCATGTCCATTGGTACACTGGTCTTCTCGGCGGCTAACTTGGTGTATTTATCGCGAGAAAACCGTTTGAAAGCGGAGAAGAGGCGTGGTATGAGGAAGGAAGATGAACCGGGGGACCTTGGGGATCGTAGTGCATGGTTTATATATAGCTTGTAGATCGATATCATCTTGTGGAAAGTTGCTGCGACTTGATTACTTTTACTTGGATGACACTGTAGAACAGCCGGCTCATCATGGATCATGCACCTTTAGGGTTGTTCAGCAAAAGGAAAAAGACAACAATGGTGTGACTGTGGAATTTAGGGCACAGAGTTTTACAAATTGATACCTCTTCTCGTTACATAGATCATCGATCAGATCAGTTTCTTTTAATGCATTTTTGGTTCTGACATCATAATAGTACTATACAAGTCATTGCTTCTCCTTGCGGACTGTGTTAATAAAATTTCATCCCGAGGTAAAAATTCCCCCTTGGACGGTTGGACCAATACTAGTCTGACTGTAGTTGCCAACACATCGACAAGTCAACTTGCAGCTTGGTACTTACTTTGCACACGGTATGTTGTACTACGTCATCAGGATCGCAACCAAACAATCTTGCCGTACGGAGTGCTCGCTTCCCTTTCGACACCATTACGCCCTACTGAAAATCCCACCTCAAAGATACCCGGTCCCTTCGCAGTCAGATGAGCTCGTTCTTCCTCATTTGCTGGCACGCTCAAAACAAGACGTGGCTTCTGAGCATTCGATGTGCCTGACGGTGCGTCCAACGTCCAGGCATATTCCGACCCCTCGGTGCTCGACCGACGTGGAGGCTGTCCGATGACCGACGTCAGTTGCGCAGAGACGTTCGCCAGTGCTTCCGGTTCTACTAGCAGACGAACATATGCGACGCCCTCCGCGCCAGAAGGGTGGACCGCGTTCGATGGCGGCTCGACGGGAACCTATTACGAAGTCATATCCAAAACAACCACCGTCCAATATATCGTCGTTGAAAAGATATCAAATGTTTAGAATTCAAAGCAACACCCACCCTCCATTCCCGGGGGGTCACGTCCCCGCAATAAAAGGGCACGGTCCCACGCAGATGATCATCCTCCACGGCGCTGATGACCCACTTGAGAACTCTCCCGTCCGCTCGCGTGCGTCCACCGGGTGTTTCGAGGACGTAGTCCGCTATGATCTAGCTCTGCGCGTGTGTTGATGATGCGCGCGATCGAGGTGGTGGAGGAACCGAGGAAGGCGAAATCGATCCATCCGGGGTCTCTATGCGCCCAAGGTGTGTCATCGCGTCGCTGGCGATCGGGCGAGCCGGGGGGGTAGTGCGAGCCGGGGTGAGTGAAGGAGACGAGTTCGAGATAAACACCGTCCCCTAGGACCTGGGTTGGGAATGCCCCGACACCCGATCGATTACTTGAGTAAGGACTACTCATTATCAAAGTCCTGGCCTACCACAAGCGCGTTCGCCGTGAGCCCTCCTGCGTGGGTTCCGCCAGCGATGACGCTGTAAATGGAGTTTGGGTCATTTTAGGCATTAGATATCGAGATGGGACGCGCGAACTTGAAGCCCAAATCCCTGAACTGCTGTGATACCTGTTCAACCGTTCCAGGTGGCGTAAGATGCACGATGTGGTCTAATGTTTTCGTGGACACTGGCATGGCACTAGGCAAACGTCCTTGACTCAGCGACGATATAAATACGGATTTACAACTCATGTGACTGCCATATTGCGCCCCGATACAAAAAAGATTATATGAAGTTCGGTCAAAATGGGTATAAAGATATATGTACAAGGAACTGATTTGAAGCATCAGTGCGTCCCAATTTATGAAGTCAGGAGGGCTTAGCCAGCGTCCACCGTAATACGCATGACAGATAAGCTTATGGGAGGTAAGCGAAGCCCACACGAAGCTGGCCCATATCGAACACGGAGTAGACGTTTCGCAGAAACGCGTCACCAAGAATCCAAGTGTCTAGTCACGGTTAACATTAGAATGGTCCTAGTGCACTAGATTGTGCACGATAGCATACCTTTAAGACTGCCTGTACCCGCTATGGCGCCAATACAACTAGTCCCAGTTGTATCGTTTGCCCCAAAATTGAAAGTTTCTGCGGAGATGGTAAAGACCTTTCCTTCAATTGTTATACTGACATTGGGCATTGCATTACAAGGCACTGGAAAGAGACAAGATTAGAAGTGTCAGAATTGCAGCCTGTATTGACTTGCTCGTGTAAAGTCCGCTTCCTATACTTGTGGCATCAGTGATGTTGCCGTAGAACTGATCAACAATGTCCGCGTCCCCGAGGATAAGTGTAGTTCCCGTGTCCACAACTGCAGTTTGGTTCGTGTTGACTGCTTCTTCATTGACATTCATGGAATCTAGATTGATTTGCCAGAATCCCTGGACCTCGCGTATCAGTGGCCAACAGGAGAGAAGGGAGTGGCATAGACAAGCTCTAACCTCCTGAGTGACGGGCGTGAATGTGAAAGTGCCTGTATATTGACTCGTATCAACGCTTCCGATAGACAACTCAGACCCCGATGAGGCTAATTTGAAAGCGAAGATGGGATCTGGTAGTTGTCCTTGAAGGATTAGTGACTCGATGACCGGATTAGCTTTATAAGAGGAAATATTTGAGAATCCCAATCCCAATAAGCCATCCGAAGGGCAATTGGCGAACTGGAAACCGGTGGAATAAACTGTAGCTGCCCCGAGGGTTTGATTGTAAGCCTGTGATATTGTTAGAGATCTTAGGTACATCGTGGTATCACAAGTAACGCACCACGAAACCTGCGAGGCTGATCATATCTGTGTACAATTCCCCAGAGACCGTGGAACCATCACCATATGAAAGATGAAAGGAATTATGCAAATCAACAGCTGAGGAGCTCGTGTTTGGATTATAGCGCTTGTGTCCATCACACGTCGAGCCACAATTTGAGCCAGGAAGGAATAAGTCCGCGGAGCCGGTATCAACGTCCACTGGATGGTATGAATGAGGTATTGTATGATGACATGGACGAGCGGCTCACCCGTGTAGTTAACACCAGGTGAGCCCACCGAAATCGTGCCGTACCACCTTTCGTTCCCGTCATCCGTAAGTGGATCAACACCTACCGCATCACGTCGAGTGGGAGTTCCACCACTCAAAGACGAGGATACGTCAGTGCGACTCCCAAATGCAGCAAGCCTTGTTAAATACTTTCTGGTTATTACAGATAAGATGAAGGTTACGGTGATATCCTCAGACTAGGCCTACCGTTCTGAATGTGCGATATGAGAACGAGCGGCGTTTAGGTCGACCATCCCATCTTTCGTGAGTGTCGACATTTTTTGAATCGAAATTCCAAAAGGGCGATTGGCATGGGATGGCAAGGCAGCTGTTAGGGCCAGCCAAACAGTGATAAGGATGAAAGATTGTGAACGCATATAGCAGAGAACAATGGCGTACCCAGCTACCTTGCTTTTTAACGATTTTATAATCATGGATGTCGCCGTTGCACGGCAGTTAGCAACGAGTAATTGCGATTTCCGTGCCAGTGCCTCGGCGTTGCTATCATGATGAGGCAGCGGCTACATAGTCCGTTTCAGAACGTAGGGGGACCACAGGTACCAAACTGTAGACTTCGGTTGCGGGTCGATGTAACATTCGAATTTCGCCAGCTGGATGAATTCGCGACAACGGATTGGCACCGCCTCCGAGTCGTGTTGTGCTGGACAAAATTAGAACTCAAGCTCGGCGTCACAACGAGCCATACAATTTTTGTCAATATAAGTATTTACCTTTACATTCATCCAAATCATCGCACGATGATCACCAGAAGGAGTTCGGTACCTCGGCGCGAGTCGGCACACACAAATCACGTGTTTCCGTGTTACTACCAAATATGGTTATTTTCTATTGAAACATCTTAAATGGTCGGACGGCGGCATTCAGGTAGCCGAATACCTCTTAACTAGTACTGCAAGTCGCGAGCTTGGATCTGAGCTAATGGTCATGTCTACCTCAGGTTAGCTCGTTCCATATCGCATTCTTACATCCAATGCCAATCCAGGTTCAGACTTTTCTCTCCAATCCTTGTTCGACGTCCGCGGGAAAATAGGTGTCTATCTCGTACCTGTCGTCGTACCTGTCGAGTGGTCACGCTCACGTCTTGGATTTAGCGCTTGTAACGGGTGGTGGGACAGGCATTGGCAAGACGATCGCTTCCGCCCTCGTTCAAAACGGTGCCAAGGTTTACATCGCAGCGAGAAAGGAGGCAGCACTCCAACAGGTCTGCGTCAGTCACCTGTAACATCCAACCATCGCTTATACATGCATTCTCGTCTAGACAGTGACAGAACTCAATGCGCTCGGTTCTGGCAGCGCACATTATATCGTTGCCAACCTCAGCGTACGTACCGCGTGCCAACGCTATTTTGCAATGTGATATTTCGGCGCTAACGACCTCTGCTGGGTGTTATTTAGAACAAAGCCGGCGTGGACGCATTAATTTCAGCCCTCGCTGTACTCGAGCCAGCCAAGGTACTCCACATCCTCGTGAATAACTCTGGTGCCTCATGGGGAGCTCCTTTCGACGATGTCCCCGAAGACAAGGGTTGGGACAACATCATGGCCTTGAACGTGAAGGGCGTCTTTTATCGTGAGTTCCTCAAATATTTTCCCCCTTTCTGATTTTGATGTGTGGTGTCAAGTGACCGCGGGGTGAGTTTTTACAGTTCATGGATACCTAGGGCACTCAGTAAGATGTTGGATACTGGAGGTTATCACAATGGCTCGCCAAGGAAGCAACTGCTGCAGACCCTGCCCACGTCGTCAATATTTCATCGGTCTCGAGTGTCACGGCAAGGGACGATACTGCATTGAGTTCTGATGGTAGGGGAACATACAGTTGTCAGTTGTATTTTGCAATTTTCGATTTTACATCTCATATAACCCATTGACAGATAATGTTAGCAAAGCAGCGCTCAACCACCTCACATCGATACTAGCGGCCAAATTGGTCCCTCAGAAGATCATGTGTGTGACATTCTACATGCTTTGTTTGTTTCATCACTTACATAGATCGAAACAGGGTGAATGCAATATGCCCCGGGTACGTTCAATGAAGCCTTCGACTTGTTAGACGATTGAAGTATTATACAGAGTATTCCCCACCAAGATGACTGCATTTGGTTTCAAATCCGCGACAAGTGCACAAATGATTCTATCTCATCAACCAACTGGTATGGTCTCCACAATAATTGTAAGGACATACATATTCAATCAATCACGTGTACTTTAGGACGGTATGGCCACCCTTCGGATATTGCTGGAATGGCTCTGTTCCTCTGCTCTCCCGCCAGTGCGCATGTCACTGGCGCACACATTTTACTTGATGGAGGAGCAACGCTCGCTGGTGGCAAGATAGCCCCACAGGTGAAACTATAAAACCAAGTATCGTATTATGGCATGTATGTCCGATCACCATACGAACTTCTGCCCCAAACCCATACATTAAAGAATAATGATAATAAAACAGAGACAAAGGTAAAGGGTACAAGGGTCTTCAAGGCAGGATCGATTGAGTATCGTCGCTCGTCTCGCTTCGTGTGCTACCCGTCTTGACGGATGTCCAAGGGATGCTTCGACTCCAGTAAGCGTAATTTGACTGTTCGATTACACCACGATATAGGTCATCGTTGAAGCCGACACAGTGTAGACCGATGCAGGCTACGCGCAAAGCCCCTGCGGCATAGAGCTGAGATGTTTCGTAATGGTTTTGGGGTGACACGTTCTTTCGGCCGACCAGAGTCTCCCGGACGATTACTTGGGTCGTCTACGAAAACGACTGTATCCATGGAGGGAGAGCTTGGAGAACATAACGCTTTTACCTCGGTCGAAAGAGCCTCCCACTCTTGAACAGTAAGATCATCCATCCGGAAAGCCTTGTAAGTACCAGCGTAATACCACTTTCCGTCCTTGTTATAGAAACACTCTAGGGAGACTAATCAGATGGATGCTAAAAATGACGGGTTGCCTTACCCGTCTGCTTGTTCATCTGACCAATTACATCGACAATGGACCAGCGATGCGCTGTTGTGACGCGCGGATTTGTGTTGCACTTAAAGACCGGGGTAAGGAAATAACCATGTTCTTCCCTATCAGGACACCAGTACGTCGTCGGCTGAGATAGGACTCTGTAATTTGAAAGTCTGGCCGATCGCGAGTAGGTTGATCCGAGATTCAGATTCAAGAATGGACATGAACAATCGAATAATGTGAGAAGAAAGCCCTCACAAATCCTTGAGAAACTTTGAAGATGTTAGTATCGCGAGTGAAATTTGGAGTAGACCTACGCCGGAAGCATTTGCGAGGAACTCGTGGACAGTATGAGTGGGATGGATCATAATTGGCTGCAAAGCATCATCTGGAATACCGGACGGCAGAGGAAGACTCGCTAGCTTGGCTTGTCTCGCAACGATCGTACGTTCGGCTGATACTTGCTCTTCGCAAGCGGAAAATGAAACCTACCCAGTAGATAATAATTGTTTTTTTTTCGGTGGCACAAGACGCATACATGCACTCACTTGACTCTCTGCGTCATCCGACGGTGTACTTGTGGTGGGAAGACTCGTTTCCCCGACTAATGCAGAGCTGCTGATGTGGGTGTGTCTATTGTAAGCCGAGTTACTCTGTAGGCTGTCCCAGAGCTTGTCAGGTGTGTATGGAGTCTCGTTCAACGTTCCTCTTGGAGTATCTAATTTTCCCTGCGACGATTCCATCAATGTAACTTCATGCACGATAATGATACAAGAGAACAAAGAATAACCCGCCTGAATCACTTCCGATTCTTCATAAGCTTGACCGATGTCTGACTTTGGTGTTCTAGGATGTCTCAAAGCGATTTCGACATTGCTTGAGTCCGTGTTCGCCGGGGTAGAGGCTCGTTTTAACACTTCCAATTCTTGTTCCAACCGTGATATCGTCTCAGCCTTTTGGCGAACCGAAATGTACGCGTTCTCAAGGTGCACCACCACATTATCCCGCGCTGCCAACGCCTCCTCCACGCGCAATCTTTCCATCTGGACAGCAAGCAGGATGTCCGCCACGTTCGCGACGGGGCTTGGATCCTGTCCGTCGCTCTGTGGGATTTCGAGAGGATTTGAGGTATTATAATAATGAAGGTTGAGAGTTACCATGGATGAATTGATTAGTCCACAGCCTGGCGAGTTGGTCCTCCAGGTAGAACAGGGGTAATTAAAAGCACGCTTAATAGCGGAGTTCAGATTCTTCTAGTCGATTTCATCCCCGCTCCACCGACCTGAACCGAAGACGGTAGCGATTTCTGCCCAAACTTCTGATCTACAAGGTTATAAAGCAAAAATTGGACTTGTATTCTCTCCTTTGATCGATCCATGAACATACCTCGATTTTAACGTAAAAAATAACCAGTCATCATATCTAGTGCCCTTGCCTAGATGCACTAGCGTGAGGAAACATGTCTACAACATTGATGGTGAGATGAACAGGAACATTATTTCCGAATATCCTTCGCTGGTCCCATGGAGGAGCCTGAGAACCTCCCGTCACACCATTACCTTGACCAGATATCCCATAGTGCACCCCAACCCGACCGATGATCATAGATGCCAACAACGCCGCAAACTTCAAGCCCTCCTCCACCGTCGGAGGGGGACCGGCCGTCGAGTCGCTCGTGGTGGCATACTGAATGCAGCCCAATGGCCAGTTTGAGCTGCTAGGCTGGCGCTGCGGACGCGCGATGGGTGTAATACGGCCAAGAACATCGTCTGTGATGCTCGAGACACTTTTTCCATCGCTCCCAAAGGATGCGCTGTACTGTCGATCCCGTGGATTGTCACGAAAGTCCAACATCACCCAGCGCAAGGATTTTGTTTCATCATCTTCGCAGGTCACGATGATTGTGGCGATGACGCGCCAGAGCATTTCGTATGCTGGAAGGATGCGATCCAGGGAAGCCGGGAACCTATTGTATGGAAGCCATTCATTCAAGATGTTCTGGACGTCAAGGGGGAGCATGCTCTTCCCTTGCCTGTCGTTATAGAACTCTGATATGGCTCCCGTAAGCCGCTCGACCTTCGTGAATACGAGAAGATTTGTATCCACGTTCAGAAAAACCACCGAAAACACTCGGAAGGTGACACAACGGATGAGCGTGGCGAGATCGATGTTGATTCCTGGGAAGAGATATTCCTCGATGGCTGCTTCTGATCTCACAATGAGCATTTTCCACCTAGGCGAGTTGAGATTGCCAGGTCAGACGTGGTTCATGTCGAGAACTTGGTGCAAGTACCTGTCACTTCTATCTCTTGGGGGGATTGACTGATTGATCATGCTGTGGTTGTGCAGTGGTAGTTCTTCTCGCGGTGTCGGCGCCTGAAAGATTCTTAGTTGACGCCCGGGCGCCCGAATACAAGAAAACGCTTGGAACACGTGCAATCGGGTTGATCCTTCTAGTTGCACGTCTCCTAGCCGCCTTCCACAAGAATGCGGGAAGAAGGATCACCAAGACAAGAAACAACAAAAACAAGTAGTTCAACGACAACATTAGGTCAGGGGTGTGTAGTCGACGGCCGTCCTACGCTTCTTGCCCCCCATTATAAACATTTTGATGCTGTCATCTCTCATAGTCAGCTTTGACGCCACAGGCCCTTCTACGTGTGGATGCTTTTTCTCGGACCGTGACGTTGTTGACTCGGTTCAAGTTGTCGTTTTTTGGTCGTAAGATACGGCTCCAGCCGACGAACATTTCGCATCTTGTTCCACCCTACGCACTTCCTTCGAATATTCGCAGGGTAAGTAACCATCGTTCCAATTACAAACAGGTACATGATCCTCCCAGTCCCCGCAGTACTCAACAGCATGGGGCTTTGCCACAGGTAACTCCGAAGCCTCATGGAAGACTTTTATCCAATGGCTAACCTTATCCATATCCGTGTTATGACTCAGAGTCATGATAGTATCTAATCCTGGGGTGGTGTGCTACTCATTCCGGGACATCTCCGTTCCCCAGTTGAACTTCTAGTCCAGGGTGCTGACACCCATTTAGCAAATCACCCGGTGGTACGAGGAGGATAAAGGCTATGCTTCCATCGACCTTCATTCATACCAACTATCATGCATAATATGATGAGAGCATAACAATCGCCCTTAAGTTTCATTTGCAGAGTAACAGTGAAAATCAGAGGCCGCACCGCGTCAGTCTTCAATCTCAATCGTCGCGGGAAAGAAGGTCAAACACGCCGGACGCTCGAGGCACCGTCATGATCACGCAAGTACATAACGGGGACCCTCTTTCCTCGTTAGAAATATTTCAAATTAAACACGAGCCTCGAGGTTGTCACCGCGATCCCCTGAAAGTGATGCCGTCCAAGCTTATACCTCGGCGTTCACATCTTCTATTCCACACACCATCTCGATCTCCATACACATCGTCTTCGAACGTCTGACTTGCGCTGTCATGTCACACGATCCATTCTTCCCGCCAGGCGTAAACACGACAGGAGACCCTACGCGTTGCCGAAATACATCCCTCAAAAGACATCCCCTCGGACTCTGCCTTGCGAGACCAAGGCACATCATCCGAGCACCAGCCCACAGGTCGTTTAGGCGACGTCAGTCGTAAAGTCACCCATTCAGA
Source organism: Aureoboletus auriporus (assembly GCA_038089615.1). Classification (NCBI taxonomy): domain Eukaryota; kingdom Fungi; phylum Basidiomycota; class Agaricomycetes; order Boletales; family Boletaceae; genus Aureoboletus; species Aureoboletus auriporus. Next base: position 115,881 of record JBBPLF010000009.1, read on the forward strand.
ACTCTGGGACTGCGTCGACGACGAGTGTGACACGGACGCAGAACGCGATGTATTCTATTCATCCTCGTCTGTATCCAACCGCCATCTTCATTTTCATTTCGAGCCTCGGGGCGTGCGTCAAGGTCTGTGTTTGTCGAAGTGGCTGGGTTGAAAGTGGCATCGGCACCGACATTGTTACAGTCGGCGAGAACGACGGTCAACTGTGGTGGGGGGGCATGGCCGCGTATTTTCCCAAGCATCTTCGATAGGGCTTTCCGAGGAGGGTGCGAGGAGCATCGGATTTGGTTTGAGATACGGTCTGACTGAGCACTAAAGGCGGTAGCGCGGTGCAGAGGGAAAACAGGCATGCAAGTACGAGGAGGATGATCGTAGGACTGCCTTGAACATGGTGGGTGATGGGGAACGCTGTACCAACCAGACAAATAGGGGGGTTGGACGCTTCGAGGCTTTCTGACTGATCAGTGACGGTGCAGTGCGGCGTTGGTGATGACCCAATCTAGTGTATTCACGGCCAACGTTTGGTTTCGAACTACTCGGGTGGTGTATTGGATGGTCAAGTAATTCTCATGTATGTCAGGTGTTTTGAACTTGACAGATCCAAGAGACGAATATAAGATGGCATCGATGACGATTACTAGTGCTGTACAGATCCGACGCACAGGTCTAAAAGAGGTGAGATAACTGAAATCATTATAAACTAAAGTCAGCGTAAGTACTAATGAAACGCGGGAGTCACCATCGCGCACTCTCTGCGGCCGTTTTCGCGGCCGCCACCCCCGCCACCCAATCTCTTCCTCCCGCTTTCACCTTCCGTCGATGACGATAATCCAACTTGTCCATAGACGGAGTGGGTCGACCGACCTCGGACCATCCATGTGGTGAAACCTGCCGGAGACACCACTCCAACACGCGTTCCACACGAATTTTGAGATCATACGCCTTGTCCGCTTCGTAAAACGCCATCGTGTTGCGAAATGACAACCAGAGGTATAACACGAGTACCTTGTGCAGCCCTTCCAAGTGCTTCAACGCATCCTTGCATGCTCGCGCCTTTACCCGATTCGGCATCATGCCCTCCATGCTTTCCAACACATTCATGAATGGAGCGACGGACAACACCGCATCGAGATCAACTCGGATCATGTTGGAGTACAGATACAAGATCTGTGCAAGGGTATCTAGAGCGACAGGATCGGACCATTGGATGGGACAGTTCTTGAAGAGGAGTTTGTCAGACAAGGGGAGATCTTTGGCGTGCGTGTCGATGAACTGGCTGAGCTGATCTAATCGGATCTGGGAAGCGGCGCGAAAGGGAGAACGAATCCCAGAGAGGTATGAGGGCACTTCGAGGAGTGCCTGGGTGGAGGCGTTAAGTGGGAGAACTTGAGAAATGTCTTCCATCCAATGTCCAGGCGGATCCAAGATGGCGCAGTTAAGAGTGGGTGCGGGAGTCGCGAGTGCTTGACGGAGAGTTGGTATATCCTCCTTGTGCAGTGTCGTGACGAAACCACCAGGTTGGCCATGTAATCCGTAGCGCCCGGCTCTACCGGCGATTTGTTTTATTTGAGATATAGACAAAGGACGCCTCTCCCGACCATCAAATTTATGAAGTGTTTCAAATACGACGCGCTTAATCTTTCTGTAAAGCGTCAAGGGTCAGTGAAAGGACTACAAATATTGTTCATACAAGAGAAAAGAAAGACATACGCACAGATTGAGCCCCATTCCAATCGCATCACTAGCAACGATGACGTCATAACCGCTCTTGGGATCATTGAAAAGCGCAGCTTGTTCAGACCGAATCTCAGGCGGCAGCCTACCATATGCGACTGCACAGCGCAAGCCGGTCTCCTCCTCAACTTTTGCCTTGACCGCAAATATGCCATTCCGCGAGAATACAACGAGACAGTCACCCTTTTGAATTTGCGACAAATCGCCACCTAGCGATGATTCATGGATCTCCAAAGGCGTGAGTCGCTCATACCGATTGACCAGGAGCTCGTCCCCAGTTTCTTTGAGGATATCTTGGATGATCGGTACCGCGGTCTCCTCGCCACAGAGATGGATTTCGCGCGCAGGAAGACCCAGGACAGCACTGGTCCATGCAGAGCCACGTTCAGGATCAGCGATCATCTGTATTTCATCTACGACGGCCACATCGAGGGATTTTTCAAAGCTGACCATCTCCACCGTCGAGCTCATGAGGGGCGCGTTGTCCGCGACAACTCGAAACTCTTCTCCGGTGCGCAGATTGCACTGCCGTGCATACTTGGCATGGCCCTCCTTCCGAACGGTGGGCGGGGAACCCGTTTCGTGAACGACGTCCGTGTTGATGCTCGTGTCGGGCTCCGAGCCGGGTTCGGGCTCCATACCAAGAGGTACGATCTGTCCCCTATTCAACCGCTCCCAAATCTCATGTGCGAGTAGACGCAAGGGCCCAGCGTAGAGGCCCGAGCGCGAAGCTGCCAGTGCGCGCAACGCCATATGCGTCTTCCCGCTATTCGTCGGCCCGACGTGCATGATGAACTTGCGTTTCATCGCACGCGCTTTGGGAAAGAGGTCGGCAGGATAAGAGAGGTTGGCGACATGATACAGGCGCGCGATAATGTCGAGAGTAGACTGTGGGACGCAGGTACGGAGGTGACGGTGTTTCTCTGGATCAGAGGCCCATGTGAAGAAGAGCTGGGAAATAATTTGGTCGAGCCGTTGGCCAGAGTACATGTCTGCGGAGGTAAACGTAGATCGACTCAAACCAAACTTTTCCATTTGAGTCTCGTCAGAGAGCATCCCTTGGCGAATATCTGCGAGGAAGGAAGAAAGAAGGTCTGGTAGGTGGTCGCGAGGGACTCCGAATCTTTCTAGGCGGCGAAGGACGTGGGGAAGGTATGCCCAACTTTTGACGTTCGACTTGACGAGTTTTCGGATGTCAGGCGGGACTGTGGGCTGGGTCGACTTCGTGCTGCTGGAAGCTTTGCTCCTCGATGGACGGGTGGAAAATCCTAACGAATGGTTGGACCGGTCATACTTGGATCCGCCGTAGCCTGACCAGTCGAGAGGATCACGCGCCGGGGAATGCGAACGTCCAGACAGAAAGCGTCGAAAGTAAAGATGGTTGCATTCTAGCCAAGTCTCGGAGTGGACGAGACGGTAGAGAATTCGAGACCGAGAAAGCATCAAAACGATTACATCGAGTAGGATTCCGGACTCGAAAAGTTACTGTTTGTTTGTATTAGGTCTCATCACTCCTGACCCTTTGCAGAGTAAATCTGTTTCGAGGTATGAACACCACTCGAGAACAACGTAAACTGAATTCATCTATAACCCCATAACCTTTGGAATGTGTGTAACCCGCACACCAGGAACAGGGTTTCACATGGCATCAAGAGTGATTTTGACCATGACGTTCATTCTTGAATGTTTCATAGGACTCATTTACATCATTCGAAGCCTACCAGGCAAGTGAATTTCTCTAAAGTGATCTCATGACTACTAGTGTATATCATCAATTACACCGTCACTGTGCCCGAGCCAGAGTCTCCAGATTCCTCAGTGCACCCAGCGCCACTTCGGGACTTCAATTATGATCGGGGCTTCATGATTCTTTTCTTATAGTGGTTGCTGGGATTGTAATCGCTTACACCTTTGCAAATATCATGGATTCCTTGTGTATGCAGGCCGCAAAAAAAGCAAAAGAACAGGGAAGGATGTGAGCAAGCCGTCAGGGTGGAAAATGAACGGGCTACTTTCGCCAAGCAGGTTATGAAAAGCTGGAACTATCCATCAATGCACATTACGGCGGCAGGAAGGCATACTGCGGCTGGCAAAGCAGGATCCCGATAACAACTCGAGTTTGAGACGGTGTCATTGATTAGTAGCTCCGCGTCAGACAAAGTAGTGTAGTATATGATATTGTGTATCTCTCCTATACCTTCCGATTTGACGTTGTGTGGCGTCTGCCTCGAAGTCTTTCCTTGCATGAGTGGCTGCCCCTGAAGAATTCTTGCACGTGTGCATATGCGTATCCGCAGGTCGCGCGCTACCTACTCCGTATCGAACTTGAAATCACGCCGCATCACGGCAGGCAGCGGAGTGCCTGAAGCCCTGATTTCCTTCAAAACTACCGGGGCCATCGAATAAATTGAAGTAGTTCAATTTGATGGACTGTTCTCGAACATAGTGGGTATGTCGAGAAAATTCGCATTAACCTGAGGGTAGAGCGGCAAGTAATAATTCAGTTAGTCGGTTGAAAGATCCAGTCGGAGGGCAGAGGATAAAAATTCGAGATCGTCGGATGGTTTCATGCATCGGGACGTGAGGGGGTCGATGTATACAGATGAAAATGGATTCAAGTTCGATCGGTTAGTAAAAAGCCAGAGGGACGCCGTGCCGGTTTACTATTACAGTGGTTCTTCCGAGAGTCATGAACTTGGAGATGGGAGGAAAAGTCCTGCGGGCATGTAATGGACGCCGAACGTGACCAGTACTGTAGTGTTTACGAAATCGACTCGGTCGCCGTCTCAGGCTGGATTGGGGGTAGCCCCACCTCTCTCGCAACGGTGGCGAATCCCAGAATGGCACGAGCCACAGGTATTTCTCTCTTCTCCAACTGTAATCCTTCGCCCTGTTATTCGCTCTCGTTTTGTCTGTTTCAAGCTGCAGCCGCGCCACGGTCAGATGATGATATGAAACCGAGTGCAACGTCGATGGAGAATCGGAATCATTGTTTCTCCAACTCCTTTGAAGAAGATTTTCGATCATGGCTCACGATCATGTTTGTTCCTCTCCAGTTTCATGTTAAGGATGGCATACAGTTTCTTCAACGAATTCCTGATGTCCTGAGGCGAGCGTAGTAGAAATTTACCTACGTTGCACTCTCGTCCTCGTCCATTAGACAGCGCTACGTTTAACTGCAGCTGGACTCAGCCCTGTGAGAAAATGATTAAGGTTGATTGACAAGTCTAGGACAATCCAACACGCTTCCGAACTTGGTCTATTGTCGCTTCAGAATGTTCCGTGGCCATGAAAACACCTCTCCGCGAAACCTCCTCAAGGAAGGACTTTTCATGGCGAAGTCTCTCGAATTCAGCACGAGGGCACTTGAGCGCCTCTTCCACTGCATCAGCGACGTCGCTCTTCAGATCTCCGTGACCCTTGTTTTCATATCGCTTTGAAACTTCGAGAACGTCGCCGTCGGTGCACGCCGCAAGAATTGTGAGTAGGTTCGAGGTGCCCGGACGAGAGACGGGGTCATAAGTTATGCCCTGGATAGAGTCTGTCACCGCGCCACGGATTTTTGCCTTTATCTGAGTTGCGGTGTCCGTTAGGAGAATACGCGAAGCTGCATCAGGTGAGGATTTGGACATCTTGGATGATGGATCTTTGAGGGAGAGGATTCGTTTTGATGGGGCTGGGCAGATGTGAGTTGGGATGGGTCTCAAAACAGAAAAATAACGGACTTTCCACGTATTCTGGCAAGGGAAAGAGCGGAGATTGGCCATACCTGTCGAACGTACGATTAAATATATCCGCTAGATCTCGAGTAAGCTCTATATGTTGACGTTGATCCTCTCCTACAGGAACGTGAGTAGCTCTGAAGCTGTTCAATATTTATTGAAACTCAAGGTTGACTGCTCACCTATAAACGAGCACATCCGCAGCTTGAAGGACTGGGTAAGTGAACAAGCCAGCATTAAGTAGCGACTCGTCTACGTCGGCTTCCGATTTTGCGTTCCTTGATGCTGCTAGTCGCGACTTCAAAAATTGAGTTCAACTGAAGAATTGCGCAAATTTGTTTCAAACCTTCCAGGTCGTCATCCGGCGTAGCTTCCCGATGGGCGTGAGACAATTCAAGATCCAACACAATTCTGTGTGATGTCGATTCTGCGGAGATTTGATTTACTGGACGCTGCAGGGACTGGATACAGATACCTACATGATCTTGGTGGAATAGTATCGAACGTGTTGGGTCGATTCCGATAGCAAGAATCACCGCAAGTATGTCTTCTTTGGCAGACCGTAGGAGAACGGGGTCTTGAGGCAGGGTCAACGCATGCCAACCCACGATGGAAAAGAGAAGGACGTCATCCGGTTCTGCAGATTTCTGCAGCCTGACCCAGTTAGAGAGAGCTCCCAGGTAGTTTCCTAGCTATTCGTCTGTCAGCCTAAGACGCGAGAGAAGTCACTGCGGCCTACATGTGGGATGCCCGTCGGTTGGATACCAGAAAAGATGATCCGTTTCGAAGATGCCTGATTTACTAGTGTTCGTCGCTGGGCCCATTTTATTGGTACTCGCTGGACACGTTCAGCGAAACGTCCAAAAGGGATCATTAAAGGTTGTTTGAAACTCCGTCTGACTGATTTGTTGACGTCCCACTTTCCTTCTTGAAAATGTCGACCACGGCCATGGACTTCCAGGTCGACTTTGGCTTGCCAGGCGGTGACAATTTCTACGATGTTACCGAGGTGTTCGCCGACGCAGCTCAAGGTAAACCCTCACACGGCTCCATTTGTCGTCTCGTTCACATGGGAGACGCAAGATATGCCTTCTGGGGGACTCGTCCTCGCAAAAGACTTTACCTTGCAAGACGCAATGGCAGCCTTTGAAGTATGTGGCATTCTCCTCAGCCACACGCCTCGGCTCAGGTCGAACAAAGATTGGAGAACCTCGATTCGACAGCGGCCTAGCTCTGATGGACCAAACGAGACCGGTCTTTGATCCCCTTGAGCCCTTGGTCCCAGAGGAGGTGTGCTGGATAATAGATCGCTCTTTTGCCTGTGAGGTGAATGGTCTGATAAATGCGTATGACGCCTGGTATTCACGCGCCCCAGATGGAATGGCATGTTGGCTACACACTTTCTCAAACCATATACTCGTTCTTACACGCCCATGCGTTGAGAGAAACTGACCCGGAATTGATACCAGCAGATCAAGTTGGGGAGATTGACCATAGGCGCCCACTCGAGCTTGTCACCGTCGTTCTCAGAGCCTATGTGTATGGCTTGCTCAAATCGTGCGATCTCTCGTGGAGGGAACTCAACAAGGGGAATGTGTATGATGTCCGTCTTATGACGTGCTCTCATGAATCCCACCCTCATTATTTTCCCTTTTGCCTGTTTAACAGACGGAGGACTGGCAGAGCGAAAAGTGCGACGTTCCCTTGGGGGAGGCCCTACCCGTCGGCTATATTCAGTCCAAATTAGAACATGCGTGTGCCTGGCTGGACCATTCTTTCCAAGGTAATTCCCATCAGAATGGTGTGGAATTCGACTAAATTGTGTAGCATCGTCGACTTGGAAGGATGCACTCCGTCATCGGCTTGTCCTGCGCAAGGTTCAAACCTCGATATTGACCACATATTCCCTTAACTGATAGCGTAATAGACACTCATTGAACTCTTTGCGGCCCAATTGTCCAAGGAATACCACCGCTTTCGTCCGCTCGTCAACATTGCGCGAGACTTGATACTGAAAATACAGCAAATGCCACCTCCGGAGCCTGGACCTGACTCTCCAGCGCCCCGCGCCTTTGATCCTCAATTTGCTCGCGTTCTTGTCTCGTTTATACCGCTCCATGTCATTCGGTTACCCGACCAAGACGCCGTTTGGAACAAACTGGAAGGGCTCCTAGATTCTCTGGATCAGCTCAGTATCCTGGCGGAAATATCGAATCTTTCAAGCTGGAAGGTTGTTACAGTTTCATTGACTAAGTCCCAAATTTAGCTTATCCTGTATTGAGGTCGTGGGACACATTCAAGTATGGTTATCGAAACCAGATCAACGCCTTCCATACATCCGGTCCGCATGCCAGGTACTGAAACCTTGTATATATCCCATTCCCCCCTGAGAACTCGTTTTTAGTCCACTCTCTTTGAGGACGGGCTGGTGCTCAACAAATACACTCAAAAACACATCGTTGATTGCTTTTTCATGGAGAATTGTGGGTTATCTTATGATTCATTTATTGATATGGTTGGCCGCCGTTGGAAAGGTCCACAAACGTCCCCATTGGGACATCTCGAACGCTCGATTATAGAGGTACGTGTAGAACCTGACAACCCTGTATATGTTCTCAAGACTATGTCTAGCTTGAGCTTGGTTACATCAAAGCTTTGTGGTATAACCCTGCACGGCGGCGTAGATATTGCATGAAGTCGCTGTTTGACTGGCACGCGCTCCATGCATTGTTTATAGATATTCGAAACATCCTTGAACCTTGGGTACGCGCCATCATTAGTACTCGCGTTAGTGTATCTGATGGCATTATCAGGAACAACCAGATCCCTTACCTAGGTTGTGCACCACTGTATTATTGCAAAGGTTATCCATCATTTGTGAAGTTATCTACTCTGGGGCACAACTATCTCTCTACTCTGCTGAGGAACGCGTCTTTGCCTACTGGTACGCTACTCAAGTACTGGAGTTGCAGCTCTCGTGTCTGGATGAAGTTATACCTGGATTGCAAGGTAAAAGTGGCGCGGGCTTAACAAAAGCTCCCCTACTGATGTTTCGAACAGGCTCGCCTGCGTTTGACGAACATCAGTTTCAGGCCATCTTCCTAACCGCATTGCAAGCGATATCGTTGGCTGTCTTCTCGGTTCGTACCTCAGTTCGATCCGCCTGCCATCGGCTTGATCCAACTCGGATGGTAGGTCTGTTTGAAAAAACTGGGGGCATTATGGCAGCGCATGCGACTCAACTGTCTTCGTCGGTATAAATGGGCGTTTATAGACGAGTACGATGATATCGACCACCCGCCCGTCGGTCACCCCAACTTTCTCAAGTTTACGGCTGCTTGTTCGGCGATCCAGCAGGTGTGATGATTTTGTTCGTTCTGCGACGTATCAGACCAGGCTCATGGTTTCAAGGACCGTGATTTCTCTCCCATGGGACAGATTCAACTCGCCGGGATGCTCCTAGAAGAATTGGTCACTTTCACTGGGGGCTGGACAGGACCCTGGGTCGAGGAACGCCAGCAGGTATGAAACGATTCGCTTGACAGTCTCGCGTTTCTCACCGTTCACGCAACTGCTAGTCCGTGCAGCGCTTACGCGATGTGTGTCAGAGTCTGGAGAAGCTTCCCGTGTCGATGTCAGAAGTGAACGACTGGGACATGTCAGTGTTGGCTTGGGATCCAGACGTTCATCCTTGGTTTCCATCCATTCCATCTCTATAATTTGCTTATGATCTGGGGTTGTTCGGGGTGTACTAGATTTGCCTGGACTTTTGCATTTATGCCAATGCTTGACTCGTACGTGTATGACGATACAAACGATGTCGACGCGGTTGACGATGCTCGCCGCGGAAAGCGAGTCCATATTATAGTGTGGTGACGTATGAAGGTGCGAGATTGGAGGCTCAGGCTGGGCCGTCCACCACACGACGGTTTAAACTCAACAAACCCACGGATGTCGCGCCGACCTGCCAGATGTAATGAACGATCAAGTCTCACGATTCATGACAAGCTTAACCATATGCTCGTCGGCGTTGGGTTCAGACAGGTGATTGGTTATGGTGTCCGATGGTCTCTGGCGACGAACGCATTAGCTGCCAGTGCCTACCCGTCTGTCCGAAATGCGGCGAGTGTATGTTGAGCATTAGGACCTCTGACCGAGCGTACACACCATCAGGTTGTCGATGAATTTCGTTCAGGTATTAGCACCTGCAGGAATAAATTTCTACACGATTACAAATTGAATGTGGAAGTCGGGGAACGATCAATGACTTGGGGGGTATCAATCTATAATAGTCTGAACAGAAGGCGGGAATATCGGTTCATGGATACGTGTCTATTATTCAAGAGCAAGACTGTGGATTGATACGAAATCGCGCGCAGTGCCCGTCAAGCGGTATGATGAGTCCCACCCATGCCGAATTCTGAACATACGGAGTAGATCGACCACAGCCCCTTCCTCTTCTCCGTCCTACGAACGTTACCTTTCACACTCTCGTTCTCGATGGCAGGTGACACCTTCAAGTTCCCATCGTTGAGACCTTTTGTCCTCACGTTCTCCGAGATGCTTCGTTTCCACGAACCTCGACGCATCGTTCCTTGGCTTGTGATGTCCAAGCCAGCATTCACGGCCTTGATGCTGCGCAGACTGGAGCGACGTCCGTGAGAGATATTTCGTGTCACGGTGCCTGATGATCGTCCTGTAAGCCTCTTCGACGACGCCGAAATCTGCCTTGAAACATGAACTTTCTTCGGAATCCTCGATTCCACTGCTAGTGGCAAGGCCTCCTTGGCGCTCTCCCGCGGTAACCTAGGCAAGGCTTTCTCCACCTTCCTCAGACTCTCTCGAACTGCGTACTTGTCATCAAAAGGGCAGAGCAATCCTTCCTCTTCGTCATCCACCCACTCGTCCGAGTGCCCAGGGTCGTCGCGCATGGAGAGGTTTCCCGCCGTCTGGACTTCCGGGGAATAGTCCAAACAGCTTTGGATCGCATCGAGGTTCGCCTGTCCTGGTCCTCGCAGATCAAAGGGTCCTCGAAGACGTGGAGACACGAGGTGCAGACGAGAGCTCATCGGTGTGTTGACAGGACAAGCAGGACTACGAGGAGACGCGTTATTCGACCCCAAGATGAGGTACTCGAGCTCCTTCAGCGCACGACGCTTGCGCTGTACACGTTCCTCGACGGTCGAACAGAGGGTCTCGAGTTCCTTGAGTTGTTTGAGTAAAAGGTCGGCGGTAGCGAGAACGTCGGGTTGTTGGGGTCCGGATCGTAATGGCTTCTTGGGTGTAGAATGTGTCGTAGCTTTGATGGGGGATTCGAAGGGATTGATATCGCAGCGATGTTTGGTAGGTACTGACATGGTAGGGTGAAGATACAGATCGTGGTGGCGAGGTGAGTATGCCACAGACGCTGGTCAAGACAGCCCCCTTATATCGTCGGAATTGCCCCTTGGACCGGACATGTTACAAACATGACGGGTTTCGTTGAAATGTTTGACCTCGATCAGAATATTCGAAGGATCGTCCAGCTCTTGAAGTGATCACAAATCTATTTATTTCGGGGCTTACTTCGATTGATCGCCTTTGGACAAGCAAGCGGTCATTGGCTTGAGTTGTCGACGTGCTCGCGCACCAAATACAAGCAGCATTTTTCTCGTGCCCTCCAATTTTCGTGAATTCCGTGGATCAGAGGAAACCGCGCGCCAATTTCGGCGGATTTACATTCGAGCTCACTAGTACTATTGCTAGAATGTGGCCGCTGCCAGGACCATTAATTGTGTATAAGGTATATTTTCGACCACTTGGGCACGCTCCTAAAGCCTCGCTTTCGCCTGTGCATACGACTTTTCCGCTCGTGCACTACCGCTAGCATGAGCACTGCTCGTGGATTCGAACTGTTCATGTTCTTCGTGTACCCATGATAGGATGTCGTTGATAAGGAGATCGATCTCCCTTTCGGTGTTTCCCGCATGAATGATGATACGGATTCGAGCTCGCTTTACAACTGGAAGAGTCATTGCCGTGGGGGCGTATCCCCTCTGAAACAGGTAGTCCCTCAATCTTGATGCCCGATGTGTAAATACTGGGATGATGGGGGAGCACAAAGCAGGATCGGAGACCACAAGGTTGCCATCGGACCTGCAGAGCGCGAGTACGTTCTCAGGAACGTTCATCAAAGCCAGGCAAAGCTTTCGACGTGCGTATTGACATAAGTGATTTAAACGTTCCCGAAGCTTCAGAGATGATTGGTCAGTGTACGCAACCGGAACGATCCACTCACCTCTTGGCTCCGCGCGCTCGATATGACACCAAGGAACGATTCGAGAGCGTAAATGTCAGTGTATGGCATCGATGTCGAAAATATAATGCTCCTTCCGAAATGGATCAAGTAATCCCGTATAATCGGCGAAGCCAAGACGACGGCTGTGACACGAATGATAATTGGTTAATTTTATGTCGAGAACTATTAGTACATACCACCGTGAAATCCCCATGCTTTACCGAATGTGTGGACCTTGGTATGAATACGATCGTTCAAACCGAGGTGCGAGACATATCCTGTCCCATTTGGCCCACAGATTCCCGATGTATGTGCCTCATCTACCACAATATGCGCATGTCCAGAAGGCACGAGGGACTCCACGACCTCCACGATCTCTGTTAAACGGCAAAAATCACCGTCCATGCTGTACAGAGTTTCCACTGAAACAAACACAGTGGCGTTTCCTTGGGTGATTTGGGGATGATTCTTTAGGACATCGAGGAGGCATTGCTTGAATGAAGTCACGGAGTTGTGGGAAAACCGGTAGGAAGCACTGGGTGATGCACGGATGCCCTCTCGGCAGGACATATGAACCACCTCATCATAGATGATGACGTCCTGTTTCTGTGGAACAGCTGAGAAGAACGCTACGTTGGCATTGAACCCAGAAGGAAAGAGCAACGCCGAAGGGGCTTCGAAGAAATGTTGGAGCGCCTTCTCGAGTGCATTAAATTCTGACGAGTTCCCAGTTGCAAGACGGGAGCCGGTGGATCCGAAAAGACGAGTCGGAGCCGCGGTCTGCACTTTGTGCAAGAAGGTATCTCTGATAGAGCGATCAGTGGACAGTGATAAATAGTCATTTGAGAAGAAATCGGGAGCATGAGATAGGAGCGGTGGGTCGAGGGAGATCACTGTCATCCCTTGCCGTGCTCGAAGAGAGAGTGCTTGCTGAAAGAAATCAAGCAAAGGAGGATTATGCGACATACTAGAAGTGCGAGAACGAAGGGAATTAGATGATTACCAGTACCCACCATTTATAACGTGGCCCGGAACATAAAATGAAAGCTCTGATCCGCCGAATATCAATGTGTGAGTGTGTGTGTGGCGCGTGGGATGTCAGCTCGTCGTTTCCAAACCGCACGAAGTGTGAAACCCACGTCAGCAGCTCTGATGAGACATCAATATGATCGCCTGCACGCACCCCTTCAATATTGTACTTGCTGGAACAAAGTGACCGCAGTACCTGACTGAAAAGTGAGGCAACGCCTTTGTTTGAGCTTCGACTTCCACCGAATGATTGGAAATTAGAGGAACTCGGACTCACCACTTGTCAAAAATTCTGAGCCATCTATGATAAGTAGAGGTGACGCCGCGTCTACTCGTGTCATACAGAAATTGCAAGTCGCTGTCATACCAATGTTGGGAGTCGAATGTGACGTGTGACGGTTGCGTGTTAGCCTCCATCAAAAGTTCAAACACATTCAAGGCTGGCAGAAGGGCCCACCCTCATTCGGGGCACTCTAGTAAGAACATAGAACTTGCACGAATCAGTAATCAGTCACAAATACGTAGTTTGCATACTATACATAAATACGGACCAAACCTGGTGGTTGTCGTGATCGGCCTTTGTGACGCGAAGTCGCCAACTGTCATCCACTGTCATGAATCATCGTGAGACGTTAGTGGAAGTAGCATGAGTTGTCAAGCAACAAACTCAGATGCGGCGGGCGGGCCTTGCACGATGAACATCTTTCAGCTAGTTGAAAGTTACATGTACTTACAAACGGCCCAAATCCGCAACCAAACTCAGTCTGGCCGGTTCTCGCTGGGGACAACCAGACACAGCTTCTCATGATCAATCAGATCTATCACTTCCCCAAACTCCAGCAGAATCCCCACAATAATGAACGGGAGCAAAAATCAGGAAATAGTTAAAAGTTGTGCCAGCTGTCGTGACAGGGCTTGCTACGGTTACTCGTGCCTGTTTCATTGCCTTAAACCCACGGCGATTTCCACCATATATTTTGGTATTACAAGCCGTGTGATTTGCAATTTAAACTTCAACGTTAATGTGCATGATCATCATGATCCGGTTGGACTCGGATGATAAGGGAGGGCATGAATGGCACGGGACATATTGCAGCCTGAGCCTGCGACTCGGGGCATGAGAGTGAACAATGGGCTGGCTAGAATATCTCGCCACTTATGGGTCTGTGCACAACATGCGAGATCTGTTCTGCATGCCATAGCCTCTAATGCCGCACACTGGCAGCACCGAAAGTCTGCGACCGACGCGATCATGTCATTGCCCGCGGCTGTCAGAGTCGACACGATATTCTGAACCCGATGTGTAACGGCGTGTCGGACAATTCACGTCGCCTACATTGCCGCGCACCTGTCGGACACGTCCACACCCTGAAGTGAGGAGAACATCACGGTGATTTCGCAGCTTTGTCTAGGATGCGGGTTGCATGTCACATGACGGCTGCAAGGGAACGATCATGTACTCCACTCGCCGCATTCGAGTCACTGTTCGATCTGTACACCACCTGTCAGTCACTTGACGCAGTGTGGCGCACTCAGGCTCGCCCATGCACATTTGCACCATGGAGAACCAGTCGCTGTGCACCATACGCACCGCTGGAAGCCTGACGTACTCGCCACACGCCGCGCTCTACGCTCCGAGATACCATGAAGAGAGACACCGAGCGACGGTGAGAGCACGCAACCAGGCCATTTGCTCAGCTTGCCGTGAGACAATGGAGAGAAAGGAGGACAGCATGAGGCACGCGGCGAGGGACGAAATGAAGGAACACCGGTGCCTAGGCTCAGGATCCGTTGTCAAAATCAGTTCCCCGTGCTCCTACGAGAATTGATCGGATTCTAGGTCGAGGAACGCGAGCGGGCTCGAATCGTTGAAATCTACTCCTTTTTCCTTATTTGGGGACTTGTTGGATTTCGCTTCACTTTCGAATGTGTGCGGCGAGGCGAACGACGTCGAGGCGACTCACGAGGTTGGCTGCGAAAGCAAGTCCGTATCATAGTGCGGTAACGCTGTATGAAGCTGCCAGTCAAGCTGGGCCATCCACAGCACCACGATGGGGTCGTGTCAAGCACGAGCCCACAGATCACGGTTTCGCGCTCGACGTGCCGGACGGTGACACCACGGTGGCACCAAGGAGAGTTAAAAGTGAAATCCTGGATGAGTCGCCCAAGAAGAAGCCTAGGAGCAAACCCAAACCCGTTGCGCAGGCGCTGAGCGTGCCGCATCCCACTCCGGACAAATGGGCAGAGACCTACGCGGCGATCAAGGAGATGCGGTCACGCATCGTGGCGCCGGTGGATACGATGGGATGTGATCAGGCGCAGTTGAGAGAACAAGATCCCAAGGTGGGTGAGCTTCCAGTCGTTCTGCGTCTTTTTCTTACAGTGTCATTACTTTTTGTATATGCCAGAATCAACGCTTTGCGACGCTCGTGTCTTTGATGCTGTCCTCGCAGACAAAGGACGAAGTGACCGACGCAGCAGTCCAAAAACTGCGCATTGCACTTGGCGGATCGCTCTCTGTCGCCGCTGTCCTAGAAGCAGACGACACGACCATCTCAGAGGCCATTGCCAAAGTGGGCTTTTGGAGGCGTAAGACACAGTGCGTGTGCGCGCGTTCTCGTGACATCAAGACTAAGCCGTTTGCGATAGGTATATCAAGCAGACGGCGCAGAGGTTGTACGACGAGTTTGACGCGGACGTACCCAGGACAGCGGAGGCTCTGTGTTCGCTTCCGGGTGTGGGTCCCAAGATGGCATTTCTGGCACTCCAGATCGCATGGAACTTGTACGTCGTTTTCGTTGCTTTCCTCCCCGTGTCCGACCTGTCCATACACACAGAAACGCGGGCATTGGGGTCGACGTGCATGTTCACCGAATCACGAACCGACTTGGATGGCATGCCCGACCGACGAAGAACCCCGAACAGACGAGGTGACTTGCTTCCCTCTTATACGCGTTCTTTCCTTACTTTTGGCCCCAGAGTTAATCTTGAATCATGGCTCCCTAAACCGCTTCATACCGAGATTAACCACATGCTCGTCGGGTTCGGACAAGTGAGTGGTGGTGATGTTCTCCTTGGGAGAGAGTTCACGGACCTATTAGACGATCTGCCTACCCGTTGGCCCGAAATGCGGCGAGTGTACGTTGAGCATTGGGGACCTCTGTCCGAGCGCACAGATCACCAAGACCAAATCCTCGAAAAAAGTCGCTAGGTCGTCGAGCGTCAAAGAGGGTTCTGGGCCCGAAATCGAAATCGAAATCGAAGTACCGGCGGTCGTTGCGGAGGAAGGTATAGTTGGCACCTCCGAGTCAGGGAGCTAGTCACGGAAATGGAGCTCGTACTCTACAAATGTATATAATCACATCTAATCTGTTATTCGCGTAGTTCAGGACAGGTTCAACCCCATATCCCAAAATTCTTTCTCGAGACGTATACACCTCTCCCAAACGGTCAGCCACTCCGCGTACCGGACTGGCGAAGGTGGGTCCAATGCTGCGCGCGCCTCGATCGCTTCTAAGAACCATCATATCAGAAATCATCACTCGCGCGACAAAAGTGTCCATACCAAGACCCTCCGACACTGCCCTCTGATAGTCATCTCCTCCGTAATCTTCCATCCACTTCAGATATGCATTCCCTTGCCACACGACCCACCCATTCGGTTTCGCAGCTTCTGTTTTGAGCCAGAGACCTGCTTCGCCATACCCTGCAAGACATCCCGCGAGCGCCACCAAGAGTCTTGTCGTATCCCCTGCATGAAAGATTATTGCGCGGTCACACGAGGTCAGATTCGACACGGTACCTTGTAAACCCATGTCAAGGAGAAAGGCACCATATGCCGTCGTCGCTGCCGACTCTGGCGTCGCCTCCAACTCTTCTAATGTGATCCCGAATTGAGCGCAAAATGAGACGTGCATGGTGCTCTCGTGAGCGATCTGAAGCACTACTTTGGTAGCATCGGAAATGGATTTCAAATCATGCGACTTGGCTGCTAATAGCCTGGTACGCCTTTCCACGTCAACAACGATATTCGTGCAGTAAGAAAGCGACTTACGCGTATGCTCTCGAATAATACTTTAAAAAGAGATAATCCTGCCTGAGCTGGGGTGAGAACGCCGCATAGATACACACAAGAGTAGGCAAACGGGCGCACTTGATGAAATGGACGAACGATGCTTTATCGAGGGTACCTCTGCCGAGTTGAACGACGAAATCGTGTTGGACGTACGCTTTCCATAGATCTGACGTGCTCTGGATAAATTTTTGCGTCAATGGGTATGGATGTCTGGCAGTCCGTCTGCAAAAAAAAAAAAAAAAAAAAAAACATTCCAGCGCGTTGAAAGTATAACGGGAAAGCATACGGTTCAACAATGTGGATCGACAGCGAGTGGAGGTGGTTCAAAGGACCGTATCCTTTCCCAATAGGCGACGCGGTTTCAATCCCGAGATACGTGAATGCAATCGCCTGCGCGGTTGCTTCTTCCACTGCAACAAGCTGTAAGCAGGAACATGTCCACCGTCGCCACAAACCATTCACCTGTCATTCCATTTCCGAGGGCACACGCGAGCGCTGCACTCAGTGTACACCCTGTCCCATGGGTGCTTTTCGTCTGAAAGCGAGGTCGAGGATACAGCGTCATCTTCTTGACACCTCGTTGACACAACACGTCCACGACGAGATCACCGTCGTCAGGAGACTGCGTCCCGTGTCGAAGAATAAACATGTTTTCTCCGGAGAGAAACGCAGGATTGATCTCCAACGTGATGTCCTTGGGGGCCTGAAGATCCCTCAGCGCGTCTTCCGACACGACGGCATGACCACCCTTGAGCAACACCGCTTCAGGGCCGAGAGACAGCAGATTCTGTGCAGCGACCACCATATCATCCAAAAACGTAATCGTGCACGAAAATCCGCGTTCTCTAAGCAGCAATTCCGCCTCTGCTCTGTTCGGAGTGATAACCTGTGCCAAAGGGAACAGCTCCTCGATCATTCCATCCACAGCGTCGGGCTGTAACAATGCATGCCCCGTCGTCGACATACAGACGGGGTCACATACGAGCGGTACACGCCCGTGTGTTTCGAAATAATCTCGAAGCGTCGATACGACCGCGCGCGTATTTCCCGCAGAAAACAACATGCCTGTTTTGATGGCGTGCGGGGGAATGTCGTCGAGGACGGATTGCATCTGATTGACAGGCTATGAAACGCGATCGTTGAGACGAGACGCCAGGTACGTGCCTGTTGTGCGATGAATTCAGGGGGCGTGCCGTGTACACCTTGGACGCCTGTCGTGTTTTGGGCGGTCAGCGCCGTCACGACGCTTGTGCCATAACACCCATGCGCTGCAAACGTCCTGAGATCTGCCTTGTAAAGTTGTTGAGTGATGAGGTGGATATTGTCTCGGTCCCGACACACCTGAATGCCAGCGCCGCCACTGGAATCGGAACCTGCTATTGTCAGGACGGCGGTCGTGTTCGCTGACATGATCTCGTGAGAGCTTGAGTCTCGTCTCCTGCTCCGAGGCTCTCCGACGTTGTTTATTTCTAAAGCTCTTGCCAAATATCCAAATCAGGTCATGAACGCTTCAGCTCTACGACGGTCATAATGTCGTCCGACTCGGATCTCAACACGGGCATCACCCAATAAATCGCCCTACAAAAAAAAACCAAACCAACCAGGAAAACGAAAAAACGAAAAAAAACCGACACCGAAAACGACATCGATAGACCACGGCAAAAAAGAGACAACCCACACTGGGCATCCACACCCTCTATCTGACCGCATTGCACGCGATACCGTTGGCGGTCTTCTCGGTTCGTATCTCTGTTTGACCCACCTACCGTCGGCTTGATCCAACTTGAATGATTTTGTTCGTTCTGCGACGTATCAGCGGTTGACGAGGCTCGCTACGAAGGCGAGTCCGTATTTTAGTGTGGTGACATTGTATGAAGATGGGAGTCAAAACTCGAAGGCCCAGGCTGGTCATCCACCACGCAATGGTCAAACCACATCAAGCACAAACCCATGGAGGTCGCGCTCGACCTGTCGGATGGTGATACCACCGGGTCGCAGCAAAGACCTCGCGGTCTAAGTCTCACGATTCATGACGAGATTATTATAACGATATACTCGTCGGCATCGGACAGGTGGGTGGTTATGATGCTCAATGTCCTCTTTGGGGGAGGAGTCGACGAACATATTGGCCGCCAGTGCCTACCCGTCTGCCCGAATTGCGGCGAGAATATAATATTGAGCACTGGGGACCTCTGACTATCCGAGCGCACACACCCCCAGACTGTCGATGGACCCAAAATTGATATCCAGCTCGAATTACCACTGGGTGTGTCGGTCAAAAGCTCGTTATAAAACTCTTTCACGTTGTGGTGCCTACAGGAATAAATTTATACACGACCAGATTCACAAAAACCAAGAGCCTCCCCCACCAATGCAGTGGAAGTCGGGGAATGATCAATGATTCGGAGGGTATTAATCTATACGAGAAGGCGGAATGTCGGTCAAGGATATCTGTATTATTCAAGAGTGAGACCGGATTGATACGAAATCGCGCGCAGTGCCCGTCAAGCGGTATGATGAGTCCCACCCATGCCAAGTTCTGAGCATACGGAATAGATCGACCACAGCCCCTTCCTCTTCTCCGTCCTACGAACGTTGCCTTTCACACTTTCGTTCTCGATGGCAGGTGACACCTTCAAGTTCCCATCGTTGGAACCTTTTGTCCTCACGTTCTCCGAGATGCTTCGTTTCCACGAACCTCGACGCGTCGTTCCTTTGCTTGTGATGTCCAAGCCAGCATTCACGGCCTTGATACTGCGCAGACTGGAGCGACGCCGGTGAGAGATATTTCGTGTCACGGTGCCCGATGATCGTCCTGTAAGCCTCTTCGACGCCGAAATCTGTCTTGAAATATGAACTTTCTTCGGAATCCTCGATTCCACTGCTAGTGGCAAGGCCTCCTTGGCGCTCTCCCGCGGTAACCTAGGCAAGGCTTTCTCCACCTTCCTCGGACTCTCTCGAACTGCGTACTTGTCGTCAAAAGGGCAGAGCAATCCTTCCTCTTCGTCATCCACCCACTCGTCCGAGTGCCCAGGGTCGCCGCGCATGGAGAGGTTCCCCGCTGCTTCCGGGGAATAGTCCAAACAACTCTGCACCGCATCGAGGTTCACCTGTCCTGGTCCTCGCAGATCAAAGAGTCCTCGAAGACGTGGAGACACGAGGTGCAGACGAGAGCTCATCGGTGTGTTGACAGGACAAGCAGGGCTACGAGGAGACGCGTTATTCGACCCCAAGATGAGGTACTCGAGCTCCTTCAGCGCATGACGCTTGCGCTGTACACGTTCCTCGACGGTCGAACAGAGGGTCTCGAGTTCCTTGAGTTGTTCGAGCAAAAGGTCGGCGGTAGCGAGAACGTCGGGTTGTTGGGGTCCGGATCGTAATGGCTTCTTGGGTGTAGAATGTGTCGTAGCTTTGATGGGGGATTCGAAGGGATTGATATCGCAGCGATGTTTGGTAGGTATTGACATGGTCGGGTGAAGACACAGATCGTGGTGGCGAGGTGAGTATACCACAGACGCTGGTCAAACAGTCCCCTTATATTGTCGGAATTGCCTCTTGGACCGGACATGTTACAAACACGACGGGCCTCGTTGAAATGTTTGACCTCGATCAGAATATTCGAAGGATCGTCCAGTTCCTGAAGTGATCGCAAATCTATTTATTTCAGGGCTTACTTTGATCGCCTTTGGACAAGCAAGCGGTCATTGGGTTGAGTTGTCGACGCGCTCGCACGCGGCAGCATTTTCCCCCGTGCCTTCCAGTTTCCGTGAATTCTATGGACCAGGGGAGACCGCGCGCCAACTTCGGCAGATTTACATATGAGTTCACTAGTACTCTCGGTAGAATGTGGCCACCGTGTATCGTACATGCTATTTCAACCACTCGCGCATTCTCCTAAAGCTTCGCTTTCCCCTGTGCGTACAGTTTTTTCACTCTGAGTCCGCCTCTGCTGTGATGCATGGCCCCTTTTGAGCACCGCATACCGAATACTGATGTGTCCTGTGGACTGTGGATTCGGCGCCTTCAAGTCATTTCCACATTCCATGAAGCGTGAATCTCACGGTCAGCGGCTCCAGTGAGATATCATCATCGTAATCACCTGTAACGTTGCTGTTTTCATGTTGTACTTACCGGAACAAAGTGATCGCAGTGCATTACTGAAAACTCAGGCAACTGCTTGAGCTTCGACTTCCACCGAATGATTCGGAAATTAGAAGAACATGGACTTACCACTTGTCAAAAATTCTGAGCCACTATCTATGATAATTAGAGGTGACGCCCGATCTACCCGCATCACACAGATATTGTAAGTCGCTGCCCTGCCACGGCGAATTAGTCACAAATATGAGTGAGTTTGTATATATCTGCATACGTGAAGTTGAACAAACCCGGACCAAAGCGGTTTGTTGAGATCGACCATTGTCATGGCAACTTGAACTTTGATCTACTGTCGTAACCCATCGTGAGATGTGAGATCTCAGAGCATGAGTTATCAGGGAACAAAATTTTCAGACTCAGATGGCAACGGGATAAGGATGCTCCAGCTGGTGGAAAATTACATGCAAGTACTACGGTGGACTGGCAGACGGCCGGTAACCTGATTCGGATGTAAGAATTTAAATTCACGTCCATTCTCGTAGGGCACCGGACATCGCTTCTCATGATCCGTCGCATCTATCATCACTCCCCTCCGACGGAGTTCCCACGATAATGGACGAAGAAACTGTAGAGGAGGGTCTTTGTCGGGAAGAAGCGTCCAGGCACATGACCAGTGACTACAGACGACTTATGTAATATTCTTATATAATGTTGTTTGGTCAGTCTCTCTTTTTTTTTTGGGACAAGTGATCGCATTTGGGTAGCAACTGAAAGTCTAGTTCTAGTTTGGTCAGTCTCAGCCCAAGTCTCTCACACGATGTCGACTTGGACAGGCAAGGAGACAGAACGGTGATCGGTGGCGGCGTTGAACTATGCGTTATGACGCTAGATCAGCACCTTTAACCCGCCGCGGATTTTTGTACTTGCCGCGCTGCGCATTTTAGTACCCCCATATTCTTTGTGTCTGCGTGCTAGCAACGACGCATTGATGCTAGTAGCCTGAGATTGGCTTTTTTAATTCGTCGCTGTTTTTTGTACTTGCCGCACTGTGCATTTTTAATCTCACCGTGTTCTTTGTGTCTGTGCAGTCTTGCTATGACACTAGATCAGCACCTTTACTCCGCCACGGTTTTTTGTATTTATTGCGGTGAGCGTTTTTAATCCCATGGGGCCGCCCGCGTTATTTCTGTGTGCGCACTGCACGGTCTTGATCATCCGCATTTTTTCTTACTATGCTACTCACTTTTACTAGTAATCCTACCGCATTTTTCTTCGTATCTTCCCCGCGGACCCCACGGTTCTTGGATTAGTCCGCCCAAAATCAATCAATGACATAAGTAAGCAATTCTATGCGTGACAATAAAGTGATGGATTCAGAATGTGAGCTTTGTGGCATGTAGTGGTAAGGTCGAAGTATGCCTTACACTTTAGGGCATTTGCAAGACCTGGGACACGGCGGAAGCCCCATTTTGTACCTCATAGGGTAACACATCGGGCACGTAAGCAGTCAATAAATATTAGTTAACAAATTCCGCGTGTGAAATATGCTAAGTTTGTTATAAATATTTATTGGGAAAGTATATTTTCACGGTATTATTCTAAGCAAACTTATCATGTTTCCCAGGCAGAATCTGTTAACTACTTATTTGATCGTACCCGACGTGTAACCATGTAACCCCCCAACAGGACAAAAATTGGATTCCAAAAAAAAGGTGAGGGGGGGAGGATTTGACTCGGACGCCTTCCAACACTACTCATGGCCCATGACGTTCTCTGCCAGCGAGAATAGACGGACATATCTGGAATGCTGTCTCGTTGATGCTCGTATCGACTCGAAGTGCGGTAAGATACACACGATGAATCGACGATGATACGTTAACATAACGAACCAAATTCATCCGGGTGAGTGACCGTAAGTCTTGTTGAACTATCCATTCCACGCATTCCCTGATACGTTCCACATACTCTCAGATCGCTCTGAAGCATCGTTATCGAGGGTAGACGCCACCGATGCGTTCGTCTCGACCTCGATAGGTTCTTCATCGCCACTCACATGACAGTGACTATGCATCTCCCACTCGAGCTGCTAGTGCCAGTGAGCACTCGAAAATTCATCTCGTTGTTCTGCAGTGTCACACCAGTCACGCTAACCGCCTCAAATGTTATGTGTATTTTCCCGAGCCCCCCTCAGTGCTGCAAGTAGTCGCGTGTGTTGACGTCTTCGAACCGAGGTGTAAAGAGGGCTTATCAGCATTGGTGTGAATGGCCTAGAATTTCTAACCCACTCGATCAACTGTTAATGTTTCTGAGTCCGCTTTCAAAACCGTTGAATCCATATGATTTTGGTTTCATGCCCACATTTTCTCTACTCTATTTTTCCAACAGCTAGGTACCACGCATCCTTTTACCTTGAGCTTAACACACGATTTCAATGCATACCCTGCAAGACATGCCGCGAGCGCCACCAAGAGTCTCGTCGTATCCCCTGCATGAAAGATTATTGCGCGATCACACGAGGTCAGATTCGACACGGTACCTTGTAAACCCATGTCAAGGAGAAAGGCACCATATCCCGTCGTCGCTGCCGACTCTGGCGTCGCCTCCAACTCTTGCAACGTGATCCCGAATTGAGCGCAAGACGAGACGTGCATGGTGCTCTCGTGAGCGATCTGAAGCACTACTTTGGTAGCATCGGAAGTGGGTTTCAAATCATGCGACTTGGCTGCTAATAACCTGGTACGCCTTTCCACGTCAACACCGATATTCGTGCAAGAAAGCGACTTTCGCATATGCTCTCGAATAATACTTTAAAAAAGAGATAATCCTGCCTGAGCTGGGGTGAGAATGCCGCATATATACACACAGAGTAGGCAAACGGGCGTACTTGATGAAATGGACGAACGATGCGTTATCGAGGGTACCTCTGCCGAGTTGAACGACGAAATCGTGTTGGACGTACGCTTTCCATAGATCTGACGTGCGTGCCGTGGTACGCTTTGGACGCCCGTCGTGTTTTGGGCGGTCAGCGCCGTCACGACGCTTGTGTCATAACACCCATGCGCTGCGAACGTCCTCAGATCTGCCTTGTATATATGTTGAGTGATGAGGTAGATATTGTCTCGGTCCCGACACACCTGAATCTCAGCGCCGCCACTGGAATCGGAACCTGCTATCGTCAGGACGGCGGTCATCTCGTAAGAACTTGCATCACCTCCTGACGTTGTTTATTTCTAAAGCTCTTGCCAAACATCCAAATCGGGTCATGTACGCTTCAATTCTACGACGGCCATAATGTCGTCCGACTCGGATCTCAACACGGGCATCACCCAACACATCGCCCTACAAAAAACCAAATCAACCAAAAAGACAAGGACGAAAACGAAAACGAAAACAAATCCGCCACCGACAGACCACGGCAAAAACGAGGGAGACAACCCCCATTGGGCATACACACCCCCCGAGGGTGCACGTCTGCTCGACCACACCGTCGACGCCGGGCCGTTCGACTGGGACGCCCTCAAAGACGATCCCGACACCGAGCTTTGGCTCATGCGCGTCCCAGATGCGGTACGTCCGTGCTCACGCGCTCCGTTCTGACGGCACTCACGGAACAGTAGATCAAACCAAAACATCTAGATGGGCTCGAGATCGATGCGCCGTCTTCATCACGGACCGCGCGTATCGGCGGTCTAGCGCGGAAACATGCGTCCTATGACGTCTGGTCCGTCGGGGACGACGACGCAGAATTTGCAGGAGGCGAAGAACTCCGAGGTCTATCTTGCCTTGTCCCCCGAAAGAAAAAACATGGCAGGTTGTATGTCGGTGTGCTCTTTTTTTTTTCTTCGCATCCGTCTCGCTCACTCTCAAACATAGCTCCGAAACGTATATCACATCACATTGTTATTTCCGCTCACCCGTCGATGGCGACTCCCCCAGAACACCAGATCATCTGCCAAAATCCCCCCCGTCCATCCTATCCAAAAAACGTGCTCAAACACTCCTTTGTTCCTTATGGTGCACGGTCTCTTCAGACGCAGTCAGAGGACGTATCTATGGACACGGACGACATCGAGGTTATTATAGTGGACAGGCCCGTCGTGACGGTGGAAAAACCGGAGAAAACGAAAGCTAGTGATTCCAAAGGGAAAAGGCGTAGTAAAGTCGACGACGCGCCCAAAAAATCGAAAAAGCATAAAGCAAACGCCTAGATACAATCCGCGTGCACTGTGTCGTGATTAATGCTCCAGGCGGAAAAAAAATCTTTTTCCATACCGCTTGAGCAGATAGTACAATGTAAACGAGCAAGCATGGGAGTTTTGCAAATCAGAGTACACGTGAACGTGGAGGGTGAGCGATGATCGTGAAGAATAAGATTAACGTCAAAACCAGAACAAACGCTATGCCACGAGAAAACGAGTCATCCCACGTCCATCTCGTCTCCCTGCGGCGCGTTCTGATGTGTACTAGTCCGTGTCCCGCTATCGCTGTTGTTCGGCTGAGGTGGCCCCGCGTCGCGTTTAACAGCCTCGTCCAATCCTTCGTAGATGCTCCTCTGGGGGAGACCCCAAATCCGACCCGGACATGTCCGCTCCTTGTCGTCAAAAACACCTCCTACCATCGTGACCCACTGGTGCCTCGTCTCGACCAATTGCTTCAACTGATCTGGAACGACCAAATAAAGATCATCATCAGGGCCTAGGCCGAGCGCGGATGGCGGTGGTTTCGGTAATTCGACAGAAGTACCGCTCCCATTTACGTTCCCGTTGAGTTCCGGTCCCTTTTTCTTCTTCTTTCCAAGTTTCGGTGCGTCCTTTTTCTGGAGTTTGCCGTAAAGGGAGACGATGCTCTTATCCAGAGAATCGCGCAGTTCCAAGTACTCTTGATACCCGAGACGGTCTTTGGCAATACTTGCCAAGCGTCCCCTGCGAGCCTTGTTCATAGCCACGACCGTTCGGAGTTCGCTTTGTGCATGACGGAGCGCTGTGGCGATCGGATCATCTACCCTAGAGGTGTAATCGGGCTGGAAGAGTTTCGTGTCAGAGAAGGGGACATTATGACATGTACATCCATATAATTTACCGGCTCCCCTAGCAAACCGTGAAACCGCATCGTGTCTTGGATTCGATCCTCCAGATCAGCGACGTTCACCTTTTCCCGTCTAGCTGCCGCAGCCCCAGTGCCACCTGGCCGTCCCTCCATCGCGTCCTCGGCAGCCTTTACACCCTTCCATGACGCGGCAGCATCTTGTATTGGAAGGAGAGCGCTGATCAACCGTTCGGTGAGTGGACCATGACTTCGTTCCTCGGCGGAAAGATCAGGTTCCGAGAGTGTTGAAGGATCCCATTTGGGCAAGGGCAAGCCATCGCTCGTTCGTTGCGGGGCAAGTCCAGGTAGCGGTCCACCGTAGAGTTCGGTATCCGCTTCCTCCCACATGTCCAAGTAGTGGCGTCCAAGGTTGGGCATGATGTACGGTTCCACATCGTCTCCCGAGAATTCGAGAAAACCAATGTCTTCTTCCTTGATCCCTCGTATCCAAGGCTCGATGCTCGTGTAAAAGGTGTTGACTGGAATCTGTGACGGTTGTTTGAGCATGCTAAAGTCTTCCATGACATCCGTTGGTTGACTCGGACCGGGCACGGGTGCTGGGGGTATCGGAGGACGTGGAGGGAGGAGTTGGACGAGCGGAGGAACGGTAAAATCAGGTAGATGGAGTGGCTAGAGCGCTATCAGTGGTGCTCGCCACTACGGACACAAAAGACTTGCCTTGACATGGCTGGACGAGGAACTGCCGACCTTTGGTTTGGGCTTGGGTGGCACAGCGGACGAAACGTGGGTTGCCGGCACAGTCTTGGTGGCCTTTGCAGAGTCTGTGCGAGAGTGTGCTGAGCATTAATCACTGGGTATGTTCGTGCCGCACCTTCCATGTCGCTTCCGTCGTCGCGTTTTCGCTTCTTCTTCTTCTGCTTCAAGTCGGGGGGGAATCTGAGTGCGGGTTCATGAGGAAGTCGGTGCAGAGTGCGCTAAAGAGGTGCTTACGGGCGACGCGGATCCTGGGAGCCCTTGGCGGAGGAAAGAGCGGATGTGGGCAATGAAGGCGCCCGAGCCTTTGCAGAGCCGTTGATGACGACGGTAGGATATGACTGTTCGTCTGGGTCGAGATGAGGGGTAACTACGGAGTAAAATTTCGCGCGCATCGAGCGGTGGGGATGATGAAACGCAGATCGGATGGATGAGCGCGATGGGGCGAACAAGAAGAGGGAATGAGTAGCATCGCGGAAATGGGATTCGAGGACGTACAACCGCGCTCGCGGGTGAGCCTGTCCAAGGCCTTTGCCTTGCCCTTTGCCTTCTCCTTTGCGCGGCGCATGGACTCTTCTATGGTCTTGAGGTCATCGCCGGCCTTCTTGGCGCGCTCGAGGGTCTTCTGTCGGAGCAGTTGTAGCTCGGAATGGAGCGATTCGAGTTCGTCTATCGGTGGTACGGTGTCTGGCTGGGTTTTGACGAGGGAAGAGCGCACGGACGACGGTAGTGTGTACGGGATGAGCCTTGAGGCCATGTTCTAACTGCGGGCACTGTGCGCCACGACGAGCGAGGTCGACGTCCGACGCGACGAGCAAGTCGAGCTGGTGAGAACAAGAGGTTGCTGATTATGTAATACACCCACACGATGGACAAGGACATCGAGCTCGACCACTTTGACAACGGCGGCGACGACGAGGACGACGCCCTTCTCGGTGCTCAGCCTGTCCGGGGATCATGGCGACACATCGTCCTCGAGGTACGCGTTTGAACGGTAATATACCACTACACATCCTGTGACCCCATTGTTAGAGCGCGCCGACGCTGCTGCTCACCACCGTCAGCCTTTTGTTCACTGGAGAATTGCTGGACCACGTGTCGGTGGGTCCTCTTCTGCATCGCCTGCCTTGTCGCCAACTTTTTATTAGCGCTGGAAGGCCATGCGGTTAATTGGCGAACTTATCATGATCGTTCCCGTCATCATGAACCTCAAAGGAAATCTCGAAATGAATCTCTCTGCCCGACTCGGCACCGCCGCCAACATGGGCGAACTCGACGACCCGACATGTCGTCGCAAAATCATCCTTGGAAATCTCTCGCTGCTCCAAGTACAGGCGACCGTCGTGGCCTGCGTTGCCGCGTCCGTCGCCATGCTCTTGTCGTTCTTGGTGCCCAATCCACCCACCATCGCGCGTAGAGCGACACGACCCGTCCCAATAAATACTGGACTGCCCAAGTCTGGACTCGTAGAGTAGGCACTGAGATACATTCCTCCGTCCCCCGGCCTCATTCGTTGGTCAGATTCGTCATGGTCGCCGCTTCTTCCATGCTCAGCACATGCCTCGCAAGCATCGTCCTCGGCTCTTTCATGTGTTTTCTCGTCGTACTCTGTCGCCGTTACGGGCGTGACCCAGGTTCGTACCATCCTTCGCAGCCTGTTCTCGGCTCATCGTGTCCCTAGACAATATAGCACCGCCAGTTGCCTCCTTTCTTGGCGACTTGGTCACGCTGTCTCTCTTTGGAGTCATCAGCTCCGTCCTGGTCAACTTTGTCAACACCCCATTGCCTCTAATAATTGCACTACTCGTCATATGTTCCGCAGTAACATGTGCCGTTGTCGTGCGAGGAAACAGCATGGTCAAAGATCTCATCTGGCAGGGTTGGACCCCTCTTTTTGGTGCCATGGTCATCAGTACCGGAACAGGCATCGTCCTTGATACATTCGCTTCTAGGTATCCAGGATTTCCTCTCCTCGCTGTCGTCATCAGTGGCAAGTCTTTTTTTGTCCCACTCCCGACAGCCACTCATTCCAATTCAAGGGTTACCCGGAAGTGTCGGATCTATATTTATCTCGCGTCTCTCAACGTCATTACACGCTGCCGCATCCAACCTCGCTCCTTCTGACGATTCCGCACCCTCGGCCCGACTCGTCATGCTCACCCTCATCCTGGTGACTGTACCCATAGAAATCATATTCCTCATAGTACTCCACACGTTTGGCTGGATCAAACTCCCCTTCTTGTTTGCCTTATTTTCCCTCACATTCTTCTGTTGTGCTGTACGTGCCCTCGACTTGGTCTAAGCCCGTTCTAACCAACATGACAGGTTTGGATATCACTCGTCGTAGCACAAGCACTCACGAATTATCTATGGTCAAAAGGGCGGGACCCTGACATGTACGCGTTGCCCATTCATTCTGCACTGATGGACTTGATAGGACAGTTGTTGCTCGTGCTATGTTTCTTGCTAGTCTCCATCTTCATAGATGTATCATCGTTCGCCTCATAATTGATTATAATTTCTTGTGACCCTGTCATGAATATATAAACTAAGACCCATCAACGTCGAGCTCCATCGGTGTCATCGGTTCCTGCCCCGACTCTGCCTCGGCGGTCGCATCCACATCTGCATCCGTCGACTCTTTTTCTTTTTCCTTTTCTTTTTCCTTTTCTTTCTCCTTGTCCTTGTCCTTGTCCGGCGCTGACTTGGCCCTTGGCTTACGTGGTCTCCTACTTCGTGGTTTCGCACCCCTCGCAGACGGCCCCGCCCCATTCTCATCCCCATCCTCGTCCGCATCCTCTCTCGCAACAACAGCGGCCCCCCGACTCCTCCCCCGCCCTCGCGACCGCTTTGCCATGCCCCTCGCGCGACGTCCCGACATCGGTCCCCGCTTCACGCTCACCGTCGACGAACACGGTTCCGGATCTACATCGTTCTCCCCATCAAAGTACTCATTCCTCGCCGTCGTTCGATCACTCCGTCTCTCCCCCGCCATCGCCGTCCCCTGCTCCTCATCCCTCTCCTCCTGCGTCTTCTCCTCATCCGCCAGTAACCCTTCGAGATCAGGCGGTATCTCTTGCATCGCCACGCTGGGCGCACCCTGCAGGTACCGCAGTTTACTCCGAATCCCAACCGTGATTTTTTGCAACGAGGCCGGCGAGTTTTGGTTCTCGACGCGACCCGTCAACGGGGGGTGTAATTTCCACTGCGAATCTCTGAAAAACGAATCGTAGACCGTCGCGGGGAGCTCGTCGGGGATCTCGGCGCCGACGAGCACGGCGGTTTCGTACGTCCAACACCGGCTGACGTTTTTGATGGTGTAGCCCCCGCCACCGAGGACGAGAAGGGGCACGTTGAATTTACGGACAAAGTTGACGCATTCGCCATGTGCGGCGATCGACAGATTGAACGCGCCGAGTCGATCGCATCCCAGGGAATCAGCACCACATTGGAGCACGATCGCAGTCGGACGAAAGGCGGTGACGGTGTCTTCAATGACAGTTTTGAACACGGTGAGGTACATCTCGTCGTCGATCCCGTCTTGCAGAGGGACGTTGAGGCAAAAGTGCTTGCCCAGGTTGGCACCATTGTCGTCCAACTTGCCCGTCCCCGGAAAGAATTCACCCGTGTACTTGTGAAAGGACACGGTCATGACGCGATTCGAGTGATAGAACGCGAGCTCCACACCGTCGCCGTGGTGAATGTCAATGTCAATGTAGAGCACCCTCGGATGGTATCTAGAACAATCGTTGTGAGAGAGCGCAGTAGCATCCCTTGGCGTGGCGAGCGTACCTGAGAAGCTCCAATATTGCAAGGACGATGTCGTTGACGTAGCAGAAGCCGCTCGCTTCGCCCCGTTTTGCATGATGGAGGCCGCCAGACCAATTGATGGCAGTGTCGCAAGTGCCAGAGCAAAGTTTCCGTGCGCCCGCGAGCGACGCACCCGCATACATGCGACAGAATTCGTACATGTCAGAATATATAGGACAATCCTCGACGCAGTTGAACGTATCAATCAGATGTCGCATGTCGTTTTGATTACCAGGCGTCACCCTGCACGATCAACGCTCAGCGCACGGGCGCTAGACGAGACGAAAAACGACGACACGGACCGCGAGAGAAATTCGACATAGTCGTGGTCGTGGTACATTTCGATCTCTGCTTGGGTTGCTGGACGCGGGTTATAAATGTGATGGATCTGCTTGTCCAGTCCGTACCCCATGACGAGGGCATTCGTGAGCGTCAACCGATGCGGTTTCATCGGGTGTCGTTCCTAAGAGCGTTGGTAACCACGAGCAAGATACACAATGCAAAAGGGTTGTGTGCGCACCCCATAGTGATATTCGCCGACGCCCTTTGGGAAAAAGTAGGACACTATCGGACGCGAATGCGACTTTTTCTTTGATTTCAAGCGTCAAAGTCGTAGGGAGCAGAATCGACTCACGTTCACGTATTCGTTGATGGGCTGCGCGGTTCCGTGGGGCCCTCGATCGTCAAAGTAGGACGACGCTGAAAAAGTGGTGGATTGGGCACTTCGAACCATTCGTGGCGGAGTTTGACTGTCCTTGGACTATGAAGAAGTCACGGTGGTGTCTGCCAGTCCTCCTGTGGGCGAGTGTCGTATACGCATCCTCCGGCGACAGATCCACCGAATTCCAGAACTGCGTGTCGACGTGCTACGGTGATCGTTGCCAATGGATCACCCTCCCCCTCGACCTCCGTCTGACGCGTTGGACGTGCACCGACGACTGCAAGTACCAATGCATGCACATGCTCACAGACACGGCCGTCAGTCTCGGTCACGACATTCAGCAATATCACGGGAAATGGCCCTTTTGGCGTTTTCTCGGCATGCAGGAACCTGCCTCTGTCGCGTTCTCCCTCTGGAACTTGTGGTTTCATCTGCAAGGTGCTCGCCAGGTCCGCAGGAAAATACCTAGGACTCATCCGTTCAGAGCGTACTATCTCACCTGGGCCTACGTGAGCATCAACGCATGGATATGGTCCTCGGTATTCCATACCAGAGGTGAGCAACGTCCCTCTCATCGTCTTGTCCCATCTCAGTCATACACACTCAAGATCTACCTCTGACCGAGAAACTGGACTATTTCTCGGCTGCACTGGCCATTCTCTACGCCATTTACAGCACGGTCATTCGCCTGGCACACTTGTATCCCTCACCCTCCAAATTCAACCCCAACGGACGCTCGTTTGTGCGCGTTGGATGGGCTACCTTCTGCGTCGTCGTCTATCTCTCCCACGTCACCTACTTGACTGTTCTTCCTCGATTCGACTACACCTACAATATGGCCTTCAACCTCGTCCTCGGCATCGCTCACAACATCTTGTGGTTGTTGTATTCTCTCCCCATCCCGCTTTTCCAACGGTTCCCTTATGCACCCAAGGCGTACTATCCGCGGCATATCTATAAAGCGGGGATCATTGTACTTTTAGCCACCTCTGCTACCGCACTCGAGCTGTTCGACTTTCCACCACTGGGCCGCGTCTTGGATGCCCATGCCCTTTGGCACCTGAGCACGGCGCCGCTTGCCAAATTGTGGTACGACTTTTTGGTAGAAGACGCTCAAAACGAAGGCTGGAGGCAAAATCAAAGCTAAAGAGTTGGATGGTCGAAAGTACACATGTCCAACAGTACATCATATCAGGGATCTCTCCACAACACTGGCTTTGTTCCATCGTTACTGAATCTTTCTATGCAAAAACTTGGCAGACCGGTTTTAGTGTGGTTCTTTCGGTCACATAAACCACCCACCGACGTCAAGACAGTGCCATCTTTGAGCGTCTCCTTGTGTGGTACTAGCTCGTATCCTAATACCTTTGGGAACAACATGCGCCATCCAACCCAGTACGCGACCCCGAAAAACATCACCCCGATGCCTACGAGGCAGTATCTGTAAACCCACCTTGAGCGTGTATGATGAATGCAGCAAGGGATGTTTACCCACAGATAATACGGTAGAGGGGGTGTATCACCAACCCCATTCGCTGGACGGAGAAATGGTGCAACGATGACTGCCAGACATTGCATCAAATGGTGGTCGGAATGCTCTAGGAGGACTTACGGAATACCGCTGCAGCGAGATAGAACACCGCGAGAGGCCACCACACTGAGGCGTGGCATCAACATTAGTGAGTCCTTCTGAGCAGAGAGCCCAACGTGCCTTTAAATGGTCTAGGGATGTCTGGCCTTTTCCAACGCATCCAAAATAGACCCTGTGTGACGATGCTCAGGCATGAAACAATTAAAGCGGACCTGCAGGAAGGCGTACAACGACGACAAAGACATTGATAATCTGACTAGGGTAACCTTCAACATCTAAAATGAATGGATACGCAATGCTCATGGGCGGTCCAAGTATGATGATAATCTACGCTCACAATCTGGTTAGCATGTGTTCTGGGGTAACAGATTTCAATACTCGCGGAAGGGATCAAGTGAATGATGAGCCCAGGGATGGGCGACTTTCCCGTGGGCCAATTTGAAGCCCAAAACTTGTTTCCGAATGGCAGAGGAATACCTTCCTTGGCGAGTTCTGTTGCGAATGAAGCCGCGCGCCATAATCAACTGTAAAACATGTGTGCCTACCCTGGTTAATGCGGGCAGTAGCAAAGGTCTGTCCGTCATCATGGTCATCACTGGCAGTCGGGACACTCAAAGGTATCATCAGTACATACAACGCTCATAACGTTCTAAAACGACATTAGTAAAGGGCACTCTGTCGTCAAACGTATCAAGACTCACTCCTAGTGCACTGCATTATCGAATTCAACGATGGGCAAGGTCGGCCACAGTCGATGGGTTCAGAGACCAAAACCCGAAACTGACACGGAACCTACCTAAGAGCAACAAAGACAGTCAAAGCACGTTCCGCCGCCGTTCCAAACACGTTTCTGAAAAACAAAGCGGCTACAGTCACCCCAGAAGACTCGATTTCGGCCTGTTCATATCGATCGCCTCAGGAACAGGAGAAACTGTGGAGCGAAAAGTGGACGTACCTGGGTTGCAGCGCTAAAGTATGCGATGTTTGCTAGGATGTATAGACCAGCGCAGATCCCCAGTCCAAGGGGTCCTGCAATCATGAGCGTCCGTACTGGGTTTCGAACATTGTTGAGGACGTAATTGGCATTCGACCACCCAGTGTATGCGAACAGGACTTCAAAGGTCGCTGTCGCATACTAAATATCGTCAGTATCGGATACAATCATATCGGTGGAGAGCACTCACGTCTGAACTGCTCTGGGAGCTACCCGAAAATGCATTCCGGAAGTTGGCATGTGGATCGGCGATGTGTGTTTTCCCTGATAAAACCACCCAGCCTGTAATGACGATAAAGATAAGAACCACGATCTTGAATATCGACAGCAACTAAAGGTCCAAAAATCATCAGGCAGAACGCAAAGACTATAAACTAGGTGCGCACATTCATGATATACACGCCAATGTGAGGCGTAAACCCTTGGAGAAGGGTCACGAACCCTATCACTAAGAATGGTGTTCGACAAATTTTGTTGTTGATCGCCGGCGGTAAAACGTACCTCCGAGAGCGATGCCGCGTTCAGACCAAGTCGTTGCGACCACTCCGGCAGAAACGAGGATACTAGAACAGCGTCAGAACAACCCCGGTCCACAAAGTTCAATCGAACCGCTCACTTGCTTGCAAAGACCTAGCACTCAAGGTGAACACCACAGACATTATACCCACATCCAATCGGCACTTACGATACACGCGCTGGCGCTAAATCCGAGCAAGATCGCATTCGTGGCAAATATCACCGTAGCAAAGTATCTCGGCCTTTGATAGACATTCTCCAGATAGACCTTTTCGCCACCACTGCGGGGAAACATGGTCCCAAACTCGAGCCAGATGAACAACCCACAGAACGAAAGAAGGAATCCGAGCACCCAAAGCATGAGCGAGGCCCCGACGGAGCCCACACCACTCAGAATGGATGAAGGGGTCGAGAAGATACCAGTACCGATAATGCGTCCGACGATCAGAAGCGTGCAGGACGTGACGCCGAGATGACGACCAAGCCCTCCCGCAGTGTCTATTGCAACCCATTCATTGAACTACGATCAAGGTCAAGGACTAGGAAAGAACCGACGTACCTTCCTCAAATGAGAGCCCACCTGGGCCTACATCGATGGCTGGTGTTATTTCCTGGATAGGTTGCTTCTTGTCGATATCATCGTCCAAGCTACGCTCGCCATCTTTTTTCTTCAAAAAATATGTCAAAAAGCTTCTGGACATGACGAAGGAGCTCGGGAGTGAAGAATGTCAGGGCAGGGGACTCACCGTGGCAAGTACTAATATTCATGATAAGACAAATATACATAAAACTGATGCAAGACAAGGTCGAAATGTCACAACGGTTATAACACCGTATCTGAAAAAAAAAAGAACAGTACTTGTGCCTTATCGAATCCAGACTGAGGTGGCTGGGGATTTTCGATGGGAAAGCATGGGAAAGCAGAAACGCGGCAGCGGGCGCCTTCTAAGTAGCCTGGTCACCAGACGAGCCTGCTGAGGGTACCTTGACCTGATTCTTTTATAGGCCATCGATA
This sequence comes from Aureoboletus auriporus, assembly GCA_038089615.1. Lineage (NCBI taxonomy): Eukaryota > Fungi > Basidiomycota > Agaricomycetes > Boletales > Boletaceae > Aureoboletus > Aureoboletus auriporus. The sequence continues at coordinate 151,199 of JBBPLF010000009.1, forward strand.
GCATTAAAAAGCCTATTGTTGAACCTGCCTTGGAAATCTTTTGACGCGTATCCAGCACATCCCACTGCTTGGAGCATATGTAGCTCTTGGTTACTTCCCAAGTGCAAGCTCATTCTCACCCAGCCTGAGAGACAGGCGAACCGGTGAAATTAAATCGCAGCCGTATTAGCAGTGGCGTTTGTATAACGAGTCGAAATCGCACGCCCAGCTTGTTTCTTTGTCGACGGATCCCTACTGACGGTGTGAGTAAGATTCGACCAAGATCGGTGGCAGTACTAGTTAAACAACATAGTGTGCGGGCGCTCAAACCCACGCTCAGACCCATGCTTGTCGAGGTCTGCACCAAGTTGGTGACTTAAGTGCAAAAAGAGATGGTGGGTGGGACTCAGCAATTCAGGCTCGGTCCTGTTTAATTGAGCTTCTGTTGTGTGCCTACTGGTAGTCGACCAGAACGCGAAAGATCAGAAACGATGGCATACATCAAAGCATTGTGCACGTTCGTATCCAAGGATCCCGTCCGTGTCATCTATGGCGGACATGATTCGTTTCCCTCGAAGTATCCTCCATGGGACCATGTACCTCTGCCTGTTCCCAACTTTCCCGAAGGAGTGGCTCGACCTCGCCATTCCTGGAAACCTCTTGCCCATGATCGCCCTCGAACACTGCACGCAAAGATTAGTGAATAATTTTCAGCGCTTGAATACCATCGACACTTACAAAACGTAAGCTCCTCGAGCGTTCGTCCCGACGTCTCGGGGTACATGAAATAGATGAACACGACTTGAAAGGCACTCCACCCACAGAAGCTATTCCTTTTTTCAGCACTCGCCTGTTTCGGTGAAGACGAGAAGCGCGATACTCACACGGTATAGTATTTCCAACCTATCTGGATCAGAGCCACGAATTGTACACATGGAATAGATAACGTACCTGCAGCGTCAATTCCAATGGGATCCACAAATTGGCTAACGAACCCCGCGCAGCGATTCCACCATGTATAGATAGACACACCCCTAGCTCGAACATGGAATGGGAAAATCTCGACCAAGTAAGCTGTCTGTTATGTCAGAAAGGCGTTCATAGCGTAGATGCTTTGAGCTCACTGTACGTCAGGGAATTCATACCCACATTGTAAGCCAGACTATGCAAAAATACGAGGCTACACAAAACACGGTAAGAACGTGAATTGAATGGATGATAGTGACTTACACCAGCACTGCTTGGGAGGAAACCAAGCTGTGAGTCAGCGTATAGTCTGCACTAGCTGCAGTCCAAGCAACAAGGACGACGAAGAGGGATATTGCAGATATCTGAGGAGGGCTTAGTGAGATGGTTCCAGAAGTACAACGTTTGTAAAGAGTGTCAACTACGTACCAAATATATTCTGCGTCGTGGGTATCTAGACACAATTAACGCGAACAATGTGTTGTTAAAGAGGTCCCAGCCAGTCTTGGCGAAGTTAATGATGTTCTTCATCCGGTTATCGTGGATCCCAATGCTGTCCAAAACCGGAGAGAGGAAGGATCTGTAAATGTGGTAAGCGAACGATCTAGTAGAAAAAGAAGTATCACTCACGCCATCAATCCATTTCCGCTCCATCTGACGAACAGACCAAGCGAGGATGCTATAATGACCCGGCGTCGCATCCCTTTCGTCGACAATACTTCTTTCCAACTCATCTTTGCATTCTTTAGCTCCTCACCGAGTGTCTGCTCGATCTGAGAATACTCCGCCTTGACAAACTCCGAGTTTTCGTCGCCCTCTGCATGGTATTTCACCAGAAAAGCGTATGCCTCGTCCCCTCTGCCCTTTGAGATCAACCAACGAGGAGATTCAGGGAGGAACCAGATGAAGGATAGTTGAAGTAGACTAGGGACTGCTTGGGAGAATGATGGGATTCTCCAACCCCAATTGTTAGGTATCGAGAATGTGGCAAGGGTCACTGCAGCCGCACTCATAGTGCCTAGGAGCGATTTGACTGACATTCATCCCAAAGCGGACGAAGACCTCGACTTACCGACCTTGAAAACGGCAGTTAAAATCGCACCCATGATTGCACGCTCCTTGGGATGTGATAGCTCTTACAGTAGTTCCCTGAGAAACAAGTTACAGATCAAAGGAACTGGAACGTACCTCCCACCAGGGAGGAGGCGGCCACAATAGCGAAAACGTTACCAAATCCCAAGAAAAAGCGAGCGATGACGAACATCGAAACTAAAAATGCAAGATAGGATAGACACCTGGAATTACGCAGACGATCAATCACTTACAATTCAACGCGGATCCTTGTAGAATGGCCCCAGTTATCATCAATATGTTTCCGATGACGATGGAATTTCGCCTCCCGTACTTATCGACAATGGAGGGGACGCACGGAACGGCAGAGATGGAACCCAGTGGATGCATAGCAGACATGAGACCCAGCCAAGCGGCGCGGGGATGATGATAATCTGTTGTCCGAGTCAATCGCTTACAATATTAAGTAGGGAAGTACCCACATTCAAGCCATGAGGGCACGGCTTGTAAGCCATTCAACACAGACGAATGAAAACTTTTGTACGTCAACGATGAGTGTCATTATGTGGGTCATCAAAGGCGTTGTATCTGAAACACTTGCCCAAAAGCCATATCCACTCCGATACAGGTGGGAAACATCAAGAGGTATAAGAGTCGAAGGTTGGATTTCTGGTACCAGGGAACCTTATCTTGTTGAGCAAGCCGAGAGACGATCGCGTCGTTGCTTTCCAAACGAGAATAGTTTCCATGGCCACTGCTCCGCGAGGTCATGACCATGACGCGAAGCCCTGGACTTCAAGATATCGAGCCAGCCAACTTGGTTCCAGAACCGTTAAAGGACCAGGCTTATCGCTATCAACCGTGAGATTGAGCGTTCCATATAAGCCAAAAGAGGCCGCCTTGCGCTAAGATTTTCAAAATCGAAACGCGTTTCGCTCTCAGACTACAGTTCGGATCTGAGCTGGCGCTCGTCGCACTAGTACAATTTAGCGAAATGGCCTTCTGAGCTTCAAATGAAACTTCTCCCGAACATGCATATATACCCGCAGCGCTCCCGAGTTTGGCCCCCAGGTTCTTGCCCTGCCAGTTCTTGACTAGCCGTTTCTGTCTCCACCATGTCTGGAGGCATTGCGATAGGCATTTTGAAGACAAAGGACGACGGGTATAGCCCGGATCATGACATAGATGAGAAGCAACTCATCCAGGAAATCATTCCAGCCATCGATGCAAGCCCAGGTGGCCTCTCTTTTGAGGAAGGTAGGCCAGTTCTTTTGCGCCTTGTGTTCGTTGTCGATCCAATGGATGTTTTGTGTAGACACTGCTGGAGGGCTTGGCCGTCATCTCGGTGTCACATCATGCACGCTCTTGATCGTGGGACACATCATCGGTACCGGCATCTTCTCGACCCCTTCATCCATTCTGAACGGAGTAGGTTCTGTCGGGGCTTCGCTCATGCTCTGGTTGCTCGGATTTCTACTCTCATTCTGCGGCTTGTTCATCTGGCTCGAGTTTGGGACCATGTTTCCCCGAAGTGGTGGCGAAAAGGTCTATTTGGAGGTTGTCTATCAGAGGCCGAAATACCTTGCTACAGTGGTATTTGCTGCGAATGCGATATTCCTCGGATTTACTGCGAGTGGATGTATCGTGAGTGCAGATTGTATGTATATGCGTATGATGTTAACCCTGGATGGTAGGTCTTTGCGAACAAGTAAGCGATTTAATCGAATTTTAAGCCCTGGGGTCGTCCCAATGTTGATCTAGCATCCTTGTTTCGGCCGGTGTGGTCGCAACGACTTGGTCTGAACGTGGTATTGCAGTTGGAGGTACATTCTACCAACTTCCATCCAACCACCAACCTGAGACTGGTATATAAATTCTTAGTGATTGTTTTCGTGACGCTTCTCCACGGACTTACGCCGCACATTGGCGTATACCTCATGAACGTGCGTATGTAATCACGTCTTCGGTCTCTGCGTTTTGCCTAATGATTTTGGATCTTAGTTGTTGTCGATATTCAAGATTATCATCCTTCTCTTTATCGTCGTAAGCGGCTGGGTTGTGTTGTCAGGGACAACACACGTCGTCGATCCCCAAGCCAACTTTCGGAACGTTTTTGCTGGTAGTTCCCACAGCAGTGGGGATGTGAGTGCTTTCAATTGATCACCATGATGTGTCCCGACATGACGTTCAGTATGCGACAGCGACCTTCAAAGTTCTGTTCGCATACTCTGGATGGTCGGGCGCCAATTACGTGCTCAACAATGTTCGAAACCCGGTACGGACTCTGATGATTGCTGGTCCCCTTGGGCTGGGTATCTGCACTGCTCTCTACCTTCTTGCCAATATCGCTTATTTCAGCGCTGCAACTAAGGTGCGTCAATCTTCAATCTCCATATGGTATTTGTACAATCCTTGCCGGTCAATAGGCCGAAATCGAGTCCTCTGGCGTGACTGTTGCAGCTTTGTTTTTTCGAAATGTGTTCGGAACGTCGGCGGAGCGTGCGTTGAGTGTCATTGTCGCTCTTAGGTAGGTCGATGTTTCTTCATTCTTGGTTTCTGGTCCCGTTGACTTTGCTGGCTGACTTTGTCCATCATCGAATCCAACGATGCAGTGCACTAGGGGTGAGTCTTTGCACGTTTGATGACTGAGTTCTCTACACTAAAGTGACGTTAGAATGTCATGACTGGGGTACGTGCTGATCCCTTTGATTGTCCAGTTGATGTTCATATGGATGGACAGACATTTTCTTCTGCCCGCGTTAATCAAGGTATGCACACACGCTTCCCGATTGTTGATTATGGCACGTGACTCCGTTACAAACAGAGCTTGCCAAGGAGGGTGTTCCACTCCCATTCGGAAACAAGTTCTGGGCATCAAATTGGCCCACGGGAAAATCCCCCGTCCCTGGACTCATCATTCATCTGATCCCTTCTGTGGGTATTGTCTGATTATTGTGGAGAGTATACTAACAGACTGGGTGTAGGTTATCGTAATACTCACACCGCCCATTAATGTAGCGTATCCCTTCATTTTAGATGTCGAAGGATACCCTACTCAGATTATCAACTTTTTCGTTGTCATCGTACTCCTATTTTATTACTCCCCTTCATTACGATGTCACAACATTTGCACAGGGCCTCTTCTGGATGCGTTGGAAAAGGCCAGATATCCCTAGACCATTCAAAGGTGAGTACATGCTGTGCTCCCAGAAACTAATGTCGATGTATTTTACGCTAGTCTGGTTGTCTCTCGCAGTCTTCTATCTTGCTGCAGCCGTATTCCGTGAGTATCATCTCCGATAAGTTTCATCGTGGCACTTTACTCGATATTTGGCAGTCATCGTCATGCCATTCCTTCCACCGTCAAATGGAGTAGGTGACACGCCACCTTTACCGTATTATCTGTGGGTCACATCCTTCGCCTGTTTCGAGAAAGCACGACGAAATGTGTGGTATTGACAGATACTGCCTTGTCGGCATTGGGGTGATGTTTTTTGGAGTTGCGTATTGGTTTGTGTGGCGCATTTGGTTACCAAAATTATTCGGATACGAGCTCGTCCCGAATAAGGAGACGCTCGAAGATGGTACGGTGGTGACGTCGGTGCGTATCTATTACAGGGCCTTGCACGAACTAAATTTTACTTTGATCCATCAACCAGTTTTCACGCAGGAAGATTTGTTGACTACGAACTACGTTTGTATGCCACCAACTACTAGCACGCGTAACTGTTGAAGCTTGACCGATGATCATCAAAGGATTTGAAACCTTCAGAACGTCGTCAAAGCCGTAGACAATGAGCGTACTTTCGCTGACGCATGGTTTGTGTGTATATGTTCATCTCGATGCACAGAAGAAGGCTCTCCCAAATTTCAGCTTCATTTTCGTGCGATTCACCATGCAAAACAACCGATATTCTAGTGTTGGAAGTTGCAATCACTTCGCACGAATTGAGTGTACAATTTTGAGAGACGGAACAACCTGTCAAGTACCTTGTGGATCATAGAAACGTCGCCCAAACTAAACATCATGACGATCAGAAGACTATGATTTTGCCCCATCCAAACATGTTACCGACTTGCCACATTCCATTTGGGGGGACCATGGCCCAGAGGGCCATGGTGCAAGATCTGTGTGTGAGAGAGGGACGCTCGGGCTGTCCACCCACTTGCCTATCCGTCTGGCGCTCCTCTCCGAGGATCAGAGCCGGGCCACGGCAAGCCGTGTACAGTATAGGC